>CM018693.1:78015396-78178984 GCA_009363875.1 Mikania micrantha
TGGAGAAGCTGACCAGAATCTACCTGAAAAGAAGTCGTCTCCATACACGGAGTCCCAGTCTCCATAATATCTGATCAAACAGCTGTTTTACGAACATTTTTGGAAGTCCTTACATAAGGCACTTGGGACAAGGCTGGATATGAGCACTGCCTATCACCCGCAGACGGATGGGCAAAGTGAACGAACCATCCAAACATTGGAAGATATGCTTCGAGCTTGTGTGATAGATTTCGGTAACAGCTGGGGAGACTCACCTACCTTTGGTGGAGTTCTCATATAATAACATTTATCACACCAGCATTGGAGCTGCACCTTTTGAAGCACTTTATAGACGTAAGTGTAGATCACCACTCTATGGGCAGAAGATGGTGAAAGCCAACTGACCGGACCCTATCTCGTGCACGAAACAACAGAAAAGATCGTGCAAATACGTAACAGAATGGCAGCAGCTCGGGATCGACAGAAGAGTTACGCCAACAAAAGGTGCAAACCTTTGGAATTCCAAGTGGGAGACCGTGTACTTCTTAAAGTCTCACCTTGGAAGGGAGTGATCCAATTCGGAAGCGGGGAAAGTTAAATCCTCATTACATCGGACCATTCAAAATCACTAAACGTATAGCCCTGTGGCCTATGAGCTACAGCTACCACAGGAATTAAGTAGCGTGCATAACGTATTCCACGTATCAAACTTCAAGAAGTGCTTATCGGACGAAATGATTGCAATTCCTTTGGAGGAAATTCAAATTGAGGAACAACTTCACTTCGTTGAGAAACCGGTGGAAATAATGGACCAGGAAGTCAAGAAACTAAAACTTAGTCGCATACCGATAGTTAAGGTGCGATGGAACTCACGACGTGGACCGGAATACACCTGGAAACGAGAGGATCAGATGAAAAAGAAATACCCTCATATATTCACTGACCAGACTAACGCCAGCAACACGAACTGAATTTCGGGACGAAATTCCAATTAACTGGGGATGATGTGACCCCTCGCAATTTCCAGATCAGCATTAACTTTATTTTAATAATAATGTGTATTATTATTACATACGTGGCACTAGAATTTTGAATATTTAGTATGACACGTGGCACAACAACTCCAAACACGCTGATAATTCGAAGAATTATCGTAAAACGCACGCACGTGTCTTGAATAACGAACGTTAGTGTAAATCAAACCACAGCACACTTTCATTGCACTTAGGTTCTGGGGAACCTAAAATAGTTAGAACAATTCTCATATATCTAGGAACGATGATCGTAATCGAGAAATACGCGAAACTAGGTTCAAAACAATGAAATTGGGCCTATTGGGCTCCTCAGGACCCATCGCGGTACGCCAAGGGCTTCTGATTGAGCCTTGGTGGTACACGAAGGATGGGCGGGAAAAATGAATCCCGAAACACGCCATGGTACGCCAAGAGACCACTTTTGCAGTCCCGCGCGGTACGCGAAGGGTCCTAACACGCAAAATCTTTAGTTATCCAAGAAATAATCATTACAACCACCCTATAAATCCAACTCTCGAGTCCCAAGCCTTCTATGCTCGATATTTTCATCTGCAAAACACTCATAAACACTTCTGGAAGCCATTAGCAGCCATTGGAACACTTTACTTGAAGATTGAAGTTTGGAGATCAATAGAACGCTTGAAGGGAAGGGTGTAAGGCTTGAACATCACCATCACCACCTTGATTACTGTTATCCAGAAGCATTAGAGGCTGATTCATCCTCATCTTGGTGCATTTTGGAGCCATAGAAGGTATATCTGAAGTCTATGTAGCAAAAACACACATGCAACACACACAAACCCACATGCAAGGTTCAAAGCTTGTATGCACACACTAGATCTACACATACGAATTTCTATCACTTTGAATCTGGGTTTGATGATTTGAGCATGAATATTGATGATCTATGATGATCGGATGATGTATGTTTACATTCCATGATGATGTGTGTATACATGATGCATGACTTGTTTTTGGATGATCAAGATATCTACATGCATGGATGATCCATGTGATCTTTGATGATCTTGTGTATGAATAAATGAATATGATGATAAGGGGAGTCATATGTATGATCTATAATGATATTGGTGGTCAAAATGACAATTTGTAACATTATTTTTATATTTAGAAACTTTGATGATATGAGATGGTGATTCTTGATGGAATAATAAAAAGCATGTGTTTAGGACTATAGTTTATAATGTATGGGAACCATTTGATGATTATTGATATGTTTAGGTTGTTAGAAATGTTCAAAGTTATGATTAACACCGTTATTACTAAAAATAGTAACTTTTTAGTTACAAATTTCTTTAAAATGATGAGATTCATGTTGTAATGTGTTTAACATGCTTCTTTGATGTTAACATGATGATATTATGTGATTTAAATTCTTGAATGAATTAAATATGAGCATTTGTCGTAAGTTACTATAAATAGTAACTTTATCTTGCTAAATACGTAAACGGTAAGGTGTTAATCGTAACAAATATGATTAAATGCTTATTTGAGTCTAGATTGGTAGTTAGACTTAGTAAGATATGCTTACTTTTTGTCACACCCCGAGCCAGCGGGCTGGATCGACTTTCCCGTCGGGCGGAAAGTTCTCGGGGCGCGATATTGCTTGATAATCAAATGATCAGATTGTTTGCATAGCACATGATATATAAATGAGAAATGTTAACATGATAATGATATAGAATTACAAAGTTAAATTACAATGTATCATTCATAATTTAACTAAGTAAATATATCCAAAAGAATTAATGAGTTTCTATCTTGTAACTGTACAAGATCTACAAAAGATGATTCATTGTTTTGTCATTCAAAAGTATGCTCGACACAAAATGTAGCTAGGCCTTCTAAAAGTCCGCTAGCTATGTTCCTGATGTCTGGTGACTAAACATGTTCGTCGCCTGAGAAAACATGCAATTTAACAAAGTCAACACTAGGTTGGTGAGTTCATAAGTTTGATAATTGAAAACATTGAATGTTTCACATACACAGTCACAATGTCATACACGTTACTTGTAAGTTGTTTGATTCACCCGTTCACACAATGGCCTCTCCATAGTTATATTCACAAGTAGTATCTCATCCTATTAGTTATGCTTATATATAGGGCATATGTAGGGGAACAAGCCCCAGCCAACATCCCACCACTTAACTAATAGTACTCCACACCACTTGCACTACAACTATAGATACACATTTTCATCCCTCATGTTCAATCCGTTTGATATCCACCTGTTGTATCATATGTAGAATAATATGTTGAGAGGGTTTTAGTTATCAAACCAAAGTATTGATACACCCTCAATGTATTAAGGAAATTAGATTAATTTAATCTGATCCTTGTTATTATTCTAATTCTTTTGGGGTTAACTGTTAATCACTTTTAATAGTAAGAGTGTTAGTTAACCAATTGATATTTGTTCTCAACTTGAAGTTCATAGAGCCTAAAAGGAATCCATTGCAATCTTCACATAATCAGATTTCAATGCATCCGATTTACCTCTACCACTTTGTATTCCCATAGGCCTCATCAAAAATATTACCAGTAATATGACATGAGAGAAAATAAATTCATCAGTCTACTAGTCAATAGGAATCGATGGATTAATTACAATTATCACTACAGATTAATATAACCATGTGTCTCTTTCCAGACCCTGACTGTTCATCGCCGTGTCACCGGTCATACGTTACCAGCCAATGATCAATACGATCAACATACCAGTCCTACAAGCTGGAGGTTTGTCAAACCTATGGTACCACTATGCTATCGTCGGTTTAGTCACATCAAACTAACTGGTCAGCGATTTGTGTGAGGGACTTACAATGATCAACTTGATTACATGGCACATGATTGAAATGATATAATATAGACAGTTCAATAGTAATCAATTGTATCGTGTGTTCACCAATGTTGTTTGTTCTCAATGTTGTGTGTTCTCGTTGTTGTTAACAAAGTTATATAAGATCATGTCTTATTATACAATGTTACCTGTTGTGTGAATGATGTTGTTATCATGAAGGTACATTATGATGATTTTAATTCTTGTTGTTCCATATGGTCACCCTATTGTCACTACAGTGTTGCAAGAGCTAGTCTTGCTACACCTAGTCGACTCAGGTGGTGGGTGATACTTGTTTCGTGTTATGTTGTAGTCTAGACTGAGTTATAAGCTGAGTGTTATAAGAACTTGTCCTATTACACTTAGCTAACTCTGATGATGAATGATATTATGAAGATATATTATCTTTATATCATTCGTGTTTATTCTTGTTACTGTCATCATGTTCACCTGTGATAATCTCGTTGTTTGTTCTTGTAAGAATAATTAAATGTTATAAGATAAAATCTTACAACTACATTATTCTATTGTGTTGATGATTCATGAAGTTACATTATCATGTTTCATCTTAGTTTCCTCTGTCATATTATGATCACACAAGCATGCATACAATGATAAGCGATAATAAGTCAAGCAATATTATCTAAATCAAAGTATAAGCAATATGTTGAACTAAAACTTTAAATAAATAAAATATTTAGCATGTTTCTCAGCCCCGAGAGTTTAAAATCAGTTAAGATTAGAAAAGGGGCGTATGAACTTACCTTATTGTTGTTGTGGTTGAATAAGTATAAGCAAGAATGCACGCGCTCTTTGTTGTACTTGATGTTGTTTTCACGATCCTGTATTGATTTCACGTTGTTTGCAACTTATAAGTATAAGTTGTAGGGATTCGTGTGCGTGTATGTGTTAGCCCTAAAGTTAGCTAACACTCGTGAGTCTCGGTCATCATTCGGCCCTTGCTCATTATTCGTAGATCATACTAACACTTATCTACTTTAAGTTAAGCTTAGTATGTGGTGTTTTGATTTTATGTTTCACTTGCCTTAGCCCATTCTTGAAATTTCAAAACCTTTACATGATAGGTTAGTTACTTGTATTGCTTGGATCTTTGTAAACCAACCTAAGTGTTCAACTTAGATTTTGAGTTTAAGACTTCCCGTGTTGTCTTTGTTAAGTTGAAAATAGTTTGTTACATAGTTTTACTAACCATGCAATTATCCTTGTAAACTCAATGTTTTGGATTTTGTGAATGCATTAACCCAAACATCTACCACCTTTGTAGTAAAATAGGATTAATATATATAAATTCATGCATGTTATTCATAACTAAGTTGATTTAAGATGTATGTTTCAATCTAATGCATGTGGCCGAATCACTTGCAACATGGGCCGACTCAGCCTCTTGGGCTGAATGAGTTAGTCTGGTCGAATGAAGCGTGGGACTAGGACGAATGGTGGTGTTGTGGCCGAATGTTGATAACCCACGAATGGCCTAGTCGAATGGCCCCTTTGGTTGAATAATGTTGATGTCGAAGGAAGGGTGGCCGAAGCAGGTGGCTAGGGCGAAGGATGATGGTCGAATGGGTCCTAGCCCGATTGAATGAGGGTGATTCGGCGAATGGCTGCCACGACTGGCCCTGGCCCTAATGAAGTCTCACCTGGCCGAGAGAATGGAGTTCTTCGGTCGGCCGGCTCATGCAGCTCCCTTCGGCCCCAAGGACCTTCAGTCGGCCTTCATTCGGCAGCCTGTGGGTGTCGAGCCCCACATGGTGTTCATCCCAAATTCCAGCCGAAATCAACAAGGCCCTTGCTGGTTGTGCAAGTACAAACCACGGTCGAGTGTTTAGGTTTACAAGGGAGGGGTTTTGGACCGATTAGACTAAGGGTTAGAACAAAGGGTGAAAACCCTAAAATCGCCACTTTTCATGCCCAGATTACCTCGTTTTAGGTTGTTTTTCGAGCGGATCCTTTGTACTTTCGTGTAGTAGAGATCAAGAGCTTCGATTTGGTCCAAAGATGGAGTGATTTGGCTGAGAAATGAGTGAGTTATGGAGGTTTGAAGTTTAGGGTTTCTAGAGAGAGGGAACCGGGAATGAGGTTCTAGAGAGAGTAAATGGATGAATTAAATGAAGGAGATGAGTCTTTCAAGGTATTTATACCCCGAGGGTGTTCGGGTGGTTTCGTTTGCACGGTTCGCGTTTTCATTGCGTTTCCTGAACGTAACGCGCGTTATTTTACGTAATTAAATAAAAAGAATTCATTTTTAATATTTAAAAGGTGGTTATTCCTAGTAAATCCTCTAAATTTGTTTTTATTAAATTATTTTATCGAAAACGTTTATTTTACAGGTTTCGTCAAATCGCGTCACCCTCGCGCGTATTCGTTCGAATCGTCACCCGAACGAACACGACGATGGTTTTGCTTTCTGATTCTTGTTTTCTACTTTTCAGTCATTATTTCAGAGCTTCAAACTTACAGATATGTTTGTGTGAATCGTTACCTACGCAAACACACCGTCAGTTCGTTATTCTGAAACAACACTGCACTTGTGTTTTGAATTGTGTTTCCTCACTGACGGACTCAACTAAACTTCTTGTTTTCCCATTGTTATCGTAATGAATTATCGGCCATCCGATTCCTGTCATCAATGGATATAAGATCGCAACTGATATGTTCTTGTCATTGTTTTGCACACTGTGTTTCTCTTGATTCGTTGTATTAACTGTACTTAGGTTTTCACCTAAATACTAACAACTATTGTTTATCATGAGTTGTTGTACTTACGGTATTTAAGTTTTCACTTAAATACGTACAACTGTTGCTTCTATTTTGAGCTATGTTATCACACACACTGTTCATACGTTGTATTTACACACAGTAAATAGTGAAAGTACACATACCGTACGGACTTGCCGAACGATCAGGTACTGGATGTCACAGTCTCCCCTTGTTAAAGAAATTCCGTCCCGAAATTTAAGCATCATTGTCGGGCACTACTTCTTCGAACAGGTGGGGATACTTTGTCTTCATGTGATCCTCACGCTCCCAGTTAAATTCTGGTCCGCGCTTGGAGTTCCACCGAACCTTTACAACTTCGTTTAAGTCTCTTGACTTCACGATCCATAATCTCTACAGGTTCTTCAATGAAAAGTAATTTTTCATCTATTTGTATCTCTTCCAATGGTATGATCAATGATTCATCCGCGAGGCATCTCTTGAGATTTGATACATGAGACACATCGTGTACTCCGCTGAGTTCATTAGGGAGTCTGAGTCTGTATGCCACAGGACCTATGTGTTGATTTACCTCAAACGGTCCGACATACCTTGGTGCTAGTTTGCCTTTAGCCCCAAAACGATCCACGCCTTTCCATGGGGACACATTCAACATGACTCGGTCACCCACTTGGAATTCCAAAGGCTTGCGCCGTTTGTCTGCGTAACCTTTTTGGCGACTTCGTGTTGCTTTTAATCTCTGTTGAATCTGGGCTATATTATCAGTAGTTTCCTGAATAAGTTCAGGCCCAGTAATTCTGTTGTCTCCTACTTCGGTCAAACAAATTGGAGACCGACATTTTCTACCAAAAAGTGCTTCGAACGGAGCACATCCAATGCTGCTGTGGTAGCTGTTGTTGTAGAAGAACTCAATGAGTGGTAAATGTTTATCCCAACTTCCACCGAAGTCTAGGATGCATGTTCTCAACATATCCTATAGGGTTTGAATTGTTCGCTCGCTTTGTCCATCCGTTTATGGATGATAAGCGGTGCTCAAGTTGACACTTGTCCCTAAGGATTGTTGCAATGATTGCCAGAACCGCGATGTAAATCGACTGTCCCGGTCTGAAATAATAGACAAAGGCACACCGTGCCATTATACTATTTCAACAACATAGAGTCTTGCTAATAAAATCCATAGCTATTTGTTCCCACTTCCATTTTGGTATCTCCAGTTGTTCCAGCAAACCTGACGGTTTCTAGTGTTCTGCTTTGACCTTGGCACATGTTAAGCATTTGCCAACGTAAGTGGCAACATCTTTCTTCATACCCGGCCACCAATAAAATGACCTAAGATCTTGGTACATCTTATCAGCACCAGGATGAACGGAATAACGTGTCTTGCATGCCTCGTCAAGTATGAGTGTTCGAAGTTCATCTACTGTCGGGATCCAAACACGATCCTTCAAATAGATAACTCCATCTTGTTTTGTCTCAAAGTGTTTCTCAGCTCCACAATCGAGCTCGTGTTTCAAGTTGTTTCTTGCCATTGCTTCTTGTTGTGCTTGTATGATTTGATCTCTCAGACTTGTTTGCACGGTCATTCCCATGGCTCGAACGCGCAAGGGTTTGACTATTTCCTTCCGGCTCAAAGCGTCTACGACAACATTTGCTTTGCCCGGATGGTATTTGATCACACAATCTTAATCGTTCAGGAGCTCGACCCAACGTCTTTGTCTCTTGTTAAGCTGCTTCTGATCAAATATGTGCTGTAAACTCTTGTGATCTGTGAAGATAGTGCATTTGGTACCGTACAGGTAATGTCTCCAAATCTTTAAAGCAAAGACAACAGCTCCCAGTTCTAAGTCATTGTTGTATAGTTCTTCTCGTGTATCTTCAGTTTTCGTGAGGCGTAATCAATGACCTTGTCTCGTTGCATTAAGACACAACCGAGTCCCTGATGGGAAGCATCAAAGTATACTACAAAGTCATCATTGCATTATGGGAGTGTTAAGATTGGAGCATTGCACAATCTTTGTTTCAGTGTATGGAATGCGTCTTCTTGTTTCTGTGTCCACACGAAGGATTCACTCTTCTGTGTGAGTTTGGTGAGTGGCAAGGCTATCTTAGAGAAATTCGAGATGAATCTCCTGTAATAACCCGCCAATCCCAAGAATGATCTGATCTCCGTTGGTGTCGTGGGCACATCCTAGTTCTTGATTGCTTCAATTTTGGCAGAATCCACATGAATACCATTACTGTTAATCACATGACTCAAAAACTGAATTTCTCTCAGCCAAAATTCACACTTGGAGAATTAGGCATAAAGTCGCTCATCCTTCAGAAGCTCCAAAACTGTCCTGAGATGTTGTTCATGTTCATTCTCGCTTCTTGACTAAATCAGTATATCATCAATAAAGAGGATAACGAACTGATCTAGATACGGCTTGCACACCCGGTTCATAAGATCCATGAACACTGTCGGTGCATTCGTCAGTCCGAATGGCATCACCATGAATTCGTAGTGACCGTATCGGGTACGAAAGGCCTTCTTCGTGTTAGTGCATTTTTTGTGTGAAAGCTCAATTTACTATGTTAACCTTGCTTGTTGTATATTGTCTGTTGTATATGATTAGAAGATCAAGAGACAATAGGTTCGGCTAAGGTTTGGCTAAGGTTCGGCGAACCTATGTTCATGTTATTGTATAGGTTCGTCCAACGAACCTATTGGTTAGTCTGGCGAACCTTGTCTGGTGAACCTAATGATTCATAGGTTCGGCTATGGAGGTTCGTGAGAGGTTTGATGCTTACATGTTCTAAGGTTCGGCTGGCACAAGGTCACGAACCTTATGAAGGTTCGTGTAATATGGAGGTTCATGTAATGTAAAAGTGGCCGAACCTATGCATTTGGAAACCTATATATAGAGAAAAGGTGGTGGACTTGAAAGTTAGAACTTACAATTCACACACAAAGTCAAATTCTCTCTCAAGCTCAAGATCAAGACTCTCTTCATCTTTGTTTCTTTTGATCGTTCAAGTGTTGTATTTTCACGTTTATTGTTTGTAAGCACTTGGATATCAATGAAGAATTCAGATTCATGATCTATTACATTGTCATTGTTGATTCAAATCTAGTTGTAAACGGATTCCGTACGTTTATGATCGAATCGTAGAATTTCGTGATCGATTCTTCAAATCTACAGTGGTATCAGAGCATTAGGCTCGATTCTACGACTATTTGGACATCAATCTCAAGTAATTGGATCAGAAAATTCATCATCTTGGAGGTGTTCTTGAAGTTCTTCACGTTTTTGTCAACAAAAAACCAGATCTGTTCTTCACGCCTCGAAAAAACGAAGATTTTGACTACTCATAGGCCTTCTAACTCCAAAAAATGAAGATTCTAGAGCCATTTTAGTGATTTACAGATCTGTTCGTGCGATCTGCCGAAGCTTTGACGAACCTAAGAGCCGAACCTACATAGGTTCGTGAGAAATAGGTTCGTGGGAAGCTCTAGGTTCGCCAAAAACGTCATAGGTTTGCCAAAAACGTCATAGGTTCGCCAAAAACCTTCCTAGGTTCGCCAAAACCTTCCTAGGTTCGCCAAAACCTCAATAAGTTCGTGAAAAACCTCAAAAGGTTCGTGAAAACCTCAAAATGTTCGTGAAAAGGTTTGGGAGAACCTCTAATAGGTTTGTTCGAAGAGTTTTGCAAGAAATATACCATTTTAAAAGTTCAAGTAAACCTTGTTTACCTATTTTGAGCCTTCCGGATCATTTGGGATATGTTTCAAGACCTAATTCGGACGTTAAGACGAGGTTTGAGTTGTTTTGTTTTGAGAGGTTAAAGTTTGACGTTCTGAACATAAAAGTTAAATATGACATATAAGAACTAGAACGTGGAATGGTTGGCTAACAATGGGCTTGTGTTGGACAATTTGGACAATTATCCGAACTGGAGATCCACATTCGAAACGTTTATTACCAAAGCGGATGACAATTACCAGAAGTTATTGTACCAACAATACAAGAAACCATGTCTGAAATCAAATGATAATTTTGGGACATCAAAACTGAATGAAGATCAAATGTCTGAATTTAATCAAGAAAGAGAATTGTGTGACTTGTTTTCGGTGATCATTTCTGAAGATATTAAAAAGACTGATTTTGAACAAATGCCACATTCATGTGCAAAGTGGAATTTGTTACAACTTGCATACAACAATCATGTTGCGAAGAAGATCAATGATGCTTATGATCGTCTTTTACCACTTATGCTAGAACTGAAATATTTTCAGTTTGATATCACTGATGGACAAATCATTGAGAAGTTTACGCAATTTTTACCTTATCGATGGAGTGATTTTGTTGAAAGAATGAAGGAAACAGAAGTTATTCATCATGTCAAATTAATGAACTTCAAAGATGTGGTTGATAAAATGGAATCGGAGATAAGGAGAACCGGAAAATGGATTGTGAAAATTGTTGATTTCTCGTGGATTGATGACCAAAGAAACATGTTAAAGGCAAGTATGAGTGCTGAGAAAGAAAAAGAAATGTTGATGAAGAAAAGGAAGATGATCTGAAAACTGAAGATTGTATTGAGACAAGTGTGAATTTGAGGATGGAAGGTAGTGATGAAGAGAAGAGTGAGGATTATTCAATGTTAGAATCTGATAAAACAATTGAACCTGAAATGTCTGAAGATAGCAAACAGATGAATGAAGTTGTAGATAAGAGATGTAATGTAACTGAAGATACACACATTCTTGATGCTTCTGATATCAAAAGTGAGATGAAGAAGTCTGAAGATGATGTTTTGAAGTCAAAGGATGAAACTTCAAGTGTTGAAGTGGTGTCAACAGAGGATGAGAGTGTTTATGAGGATGCCTCTGATGATTTGTCTGAAACAACTACCATCATTAGTGAAGACCATTGTCATACCATTTCAGATAAAGAGGTAAGTTCAGGTACATTTTCTAAACTCTCATGCTCTAAATGTTTAAATCTTGAGGGAAAAATTTGGAGTTTGGAGGAAGAAAACATGAATTTGAAATGTGACTTGATTAAACTACAATAAAGCATACATGGATTTAAAATCAAATGAAAAGTTTTCTTCAAAACAGATTGCAGATTTGAAGTTACAGGATCAAATGCTGACTGATGATTTGTCAAAGTCAAATGCCAATGAAAGTGTTTCTGAACAAAAACTTGACATTTTGAGCAAAGTAAATGTTGAATTGAAAAATGCAGTAAATAAAATTAAAATCAAAATGGACAAGGCAAAAAGGGACTTTGACTGAATCATGCACAAATTGGAGAATCATCATGATTCTATAATTTCTTCAAGTCCTCTTATTGAGAAATCAAGTGATAGTGAAATTTCAATAGATAACACTCTCAATAAGGGAAAGTCTCCAATTTGTGCTTATGACAATTTTTCTCCTATCATTAAAGATTGTACTTTTGAGGAATATGATGAGGAGACATTGTACAGATGTGGGTTGATGGATGTACATAAGGATTATGACGATTCTCACAATAATATCTTTGATGATGTAAAATCATGTGTTTCAAACTCTGCATCATCATCCGAAAAGAAAGTTTCTTTCAAAACCCCATTGGTTGGAAATAAAAAGTTTTCAAAGAATGAAAATATGAATTTTTCAAAACAAAATGGTTTTTCAAGTTCAAAACCTAAACGTCAAATTCAATCAAAATGGGTTGTGAAATCATCATGTGCATCAAACAGAGTGGAATCAAAGTGTCATACTTCAAAGTCTTGGAACAAAGACAAGATTTCACTCAGTCCCACAAGATATGAAAAGTTGAACTTTGAGTATCCCACGTCAAGTGGTAAGAAGTCACATTTGACTAATATGGGTTCAACAAGTAATCAAAGATTGGTTTATGGTTTACCAGTGGTAAATCACCAAAACCATAGGTTTGTACAAAACTATTCTCCTAGGTTTGTGGAGAGGAGAATGTGTTTTGAGTGTGGAATAGGAGGGCATATCATTGCTAATTGTCCTTATCTGTGTGAGTTACAAGGACAAGTTAGTAATGCCAAGTCTTGTGTCACAGAGGTTTCAAAGTTCATTCCTAAAAGACATAAAATGCCAAATCAAAACAAGGAAGAACTTGTGAAAGCCTCGAATGAAGAAAAGTTGAAACTTTCAAAACCTTTAATGACTAATTTGGTGTTTAACAACAATGTGGTGATTCAAGATAAGTATTATCTTAAAAATGCACTTGAACAGGAACAGTTGTGGATACCAAAAACAAACAAAGTTTCAAAGGAAACTTCTTTAGTTTCAACTGGAAAATGGATTAAATTTCGGTATATGGATTTTCATGGAAAACTCAAGACCTCGAAGGCTTGGGTGACTAAAGATATCTAATGGTTTGTGAGTGTGAGCAGGAGGATTTCAAGAGGACCTATCAATTGGAGGAGAGCTCATTGATAGTGAAACTTCCTGGCGTGTATTTGGTAAAATCATTCTAATTCTTTAACTGTCATATTATTTTGGAGAACTTGACAGGTTTGGAATTACATTGTCATATTTTCTTGATGTTTTCAAGTCACTTTGAACATAATATTTCACAAAGATGGTAAATCATATCGGTTGTCAATTTTCCGGGAATTTTGATTTTTCTATGTACTTATAAAATTCTAAAAATCAAAAAGATTTTCATTTTTAGCATTTTAGGGGGAGTAAAATTTAAAAAAAAATCAAAAACAATATAAAATTAGAAAATTGAAAAATTGATCCGACCTTTGAGATATGATTGTACATTGTAACATTCTAAATCTTACTCGTATCATACAAGATCAAATACAAAGCGATCACAATGCACTCAGTATGATATGTTGGTAGGTCTTTCAGTTAATTGTGAATTTTGTAGACTAATGCCATAATCATTCTTTGTGGGACATATTACTTAGAACACAGTGTTCGATCTTTGTCCTGAGTGCATGACCATTTGCCTCAGTGATTGCTAATTGTATTAGTACATATACTAGTTTGATCATGTGTTTTATTTTCTAAAGAAATTCTGAGTTCATTTTTTTCGTTTATTTTCGTTCAAAACATGGACATTCTATGCGTATACTTACGTATCGACCTGATTGTTATGTTTTGAACATTCTGCTTTTATTTTCTTGGTTTGTTTAAAACTTGGGCATTCTATGTGTATACGGAAGTATCGATCTGATTGCTAGGTTTTAAACTTAAGTTATTTTTTTGTTCAATATTATGGTTTCATCTGTGCATACAGAAGTATCAATCTTGTTACCGGATTTTGAACATTCTGTTTTATTTTACACTTTGTTATTTCACAAAAGATATTCTGCTTTATTTTTGCATGATCAAACTAATCAAGAATTTGAACTTATAATTTACAATGGCATCGTTGTCGGTTGATGTTTCACAAAGCGGGGATGTGTTCAAGTGAGTGGGGAACACAAAGTCTTGTGATTGGTTTTCATTAATCCAAATTCACAACAAGTGGTAAGACTTAAAGTGGATCCATATAGTGGCAATCGTCCTAGGCTTGTGCATCGACTAAATAAATCTCATTAACAATCAATAAGTAATGCTGAAGTATGATTACAATATGATCTCATGTTTGGATCTTTCTCATCAAAAACATATTTATTTTTTAGTTAGAATACAAATTTTGTAGGATTCTAGGATATACAATTTTGTAATTCATAGCTTTAGGGGGAGTTTATTCAAATCATTGAAAAATTCATAAAATTTTTTCTTCTATTTTCTTTTAGACTATCCGATATGACTTACTAATTCTTTGTAAACACTATAATTGATTTACTGTTAATAAGTGACAAAGAGAAATTGGAATTGTGATGAGGCATCTAGTATGATTACCTGTGAAGCAAAAGATTTATTTTTGATTATGTATCAACTGATGCAGGTGATAAGGGTGATGAAGATCTGTGCGTTGAAGATGTCACTGCAGTCCTCAACAGGTGAATCTTTGATAAAGAAAGATATAAGATGGAGAGAGAGAGAGAATGAGATTAAAATTGAGAAAATGAAGTGGAAACAAAGAGATTCATGTCGTCTACACAACAGTATTTGATACAACAGCTATAATTGAAGGGGAGTATATTGATAGCAAGGTTGTAGGGGAGTACGTTGTTTATTCCCGATGCACACAAAGTTTGAACACATACAACAGCAAGGTTCAAGGGGGAGTATGTTAGTGCATTTTCTGTGTGAAAGCTCAATTTACTGTGTGAACCTTGCTTGTTGTATATAGTCTGTTGTATCTGATTAGAAGTTCAAGAGACAATAGGTTCGGCTAAGGTTTGGCTAAGGTTCGGCGAACCTATGTTCATGTTATTGTATAGGTTCGTCCAACGAACCTATTGGTTAGTCTGGCGAACCTTTTCTGGTGAACCTAATGATTCATAGATTCGGCTATGGAGGTTCGTGAGAGGTTTGATGCATACATGTTCTAAGGTTCGGCTGGCACAAGGTCACAAACCTTACCAAGGTTCGTGTAATATGGAAGTTCATGTAATGTAAAAGTGGCCGAACCTATGCATTTGGAAACCTATATATAGAGAAAAGGTGGTGGACTTGAAGGTTAGAACTTACAATTCACACACACAAAGTCAAATTCTCTCTCAAGCTCAAGATCAAGACTTTCTTCATCTTTGTTTCTTTTGATCGTTCAAGTGTTGTATTTTCACGTTTATTGTTTGTAAACACTTGGATATCAATGAAGAATTCAGATTCATGATCTATTACATTGTCATTGTTGATTCAAATCTAGTTGTAAACGGATTCCGCACGTTTATGATTGAATCGTAGAATTTCGTGATCGATTCTTCAAATCTACACTTTGGTATGTCTTCCTCTTGAATCCGGAGCTGGTGATAACCTTAACACATGTCTATCTTTGAGAAGTATTGAGCTCCTTACAACTGATCAAACAAGTCAGCAATCCTCGGTAACGGGTACCGATTCTTGATGGTGAGTTTGTGGAGCTCTCTGTAATCACTGCACATTCTGAATGATCCATCCTTTTTCTTAACAAAAAGAACCGGAGCTCCCCACGGGGAGAAGCTCGGTTGGATGAATCCCTTGTCCAGTAGCTTTTGTAACAGATCGGACAGTTCCTGCATTTCTGATGGTGCAAGTCTATAAGGAGACTTAGCTACACGAACCGCTCCCGGAATTAAGTCAATTCGAAACTGCACTGATCTCTCGGGTGGCAATCCCGGTAAATCATCCGGAAACACGTCCGCATAGTCTTTCACAACCGGTACATCTTGAATCTTGATTGATTTCATGTCTTTCTCTACCACGTGAGCTAGGAATGTGATACACTGTTTTCGTAGGTACTTGCGAGCCTTCATACACGTTATTATCTTGACACTGCGGTTTGATTGATCTCCGTGAACTTCCAAGAATTGATTGTTCTCCATTGGAATACGTAGTAACTTTTCGGAACAGATGAGCTCAACTCTGTTAAGAGATAGCCAATCCATTCCGATGTGATATCGAAACTGCCCAGTTCCATCAGTATCAAATCGAATAAAGCGTGGGACTAGGACGAATGGTGGTGCTGTGGCCGAATGTTGATAACCCACGAATGGCCTAGTCGAATGGCCCCTTTGGTCGAATAATGTTGATGTTGAATGAAGGGTGGCTGAAGCAGGTGGCTAGGGCGAAGGATGATGGTCGAATGGGTCCTAGCCCGATTGAATGAGGGTGATTCGGCGAATGGCTGCCACGACTGGCCCTGGCCCTAATGAAGTCTCACCTGGCCGAGAGAATGGAGGTCTTCTGTTGGCCGGCTCATGTGGCTCCCTTCGGCCCCAAGGACCTTCAGTCGGCCTTCATTCGGCGGCCTGTGGGTGTCGAGCCCCACATGGTGTTCATCCCAAATTCCAGCCGAAATCAACAAGGCCCTTGCTGGTTGTGCATGTACAAACCACTGTCGAGTGTTTAGGTTTACAAGGGAGGGTTTTGGACCGATTAGACTAAGGGTTAGAACAAAAGGGTGAAAACCCTAAAATTGCCACTTTTCATGCCCAGATTACCTCGTTTCAGGTTGTTTTTCGAGCGGACCCTTCCCTCTCACACGTGGCCCATATCAGGCATGACCCACGAGGAGTCTACCTGTATGCGTCGGGACTTTCATGATTTGCCCATATCAGCTTGACCCACAAGGTCTACTGTATGCATCAGGACTTTAGGATATCCTTTGATTCTGATCTTCTTGATTTCTCATGATTTCATTTGATTGTTTAAGTTATGCCCATGTAACTTGACTACAAGAGTCTACTACTGTGAAGGGACTTTCCGTGTGTTACATGTGGTCTCGATTTACATACAACTGACAACTCACCTTACTTAGGTATTAATGATTTCATTAGATCATAATGATTTCATTATTTCTATGATTCACACACGGTTATGATTCCCTTGATTCCTTTGATTTTGATCTATAGAATTGCATGATTTCACAATGATTTTAGATTCATGAGTCGGATCCTTAGTTTACTGATCACACACTGGATTAGATTCCATTGCATTTGATCTTTAGCTTTTGTTCTGTTGATTTCACTTTGAATTTAGATTCCTGAATTAGAACTTTATGGACTAAGGGTTTGTTTAGAGTTTAGAATTAACGTATAACTCGTAAGAGTAATTATTTAACTTGTTAGTTATGCTGCATAGAAATAACCTAGATAGGAGTCTAGGAGTATCAACAAGCATATAAAGCATAAAACAAATAAAAGCATTTACGTAAAATAATTTAAATAAAAAGATTTACGCATGCTTCTCAGCCCCGCGTTTGAAAACAAAAATGTTTAGAAAAGGGGCAATGAACTCACACGCTTCGATTTGGTCCGAAGATGGAGTGATTTGGCTGAGAAATGATTGAGTTATATGGAGGTTTGAAGTTTAGGGTTTCTAGAGAGAGGGAACCGGGAATGAGGTTCTAGAGAGAAAATGGATGAATTAAATGAAGGAGATGATTTTTTCAAGGTTTTTATACCCCGAGGGTGTTCGGGTGGTTTCGTTCGCTCGGTTCGCGCGTTATTTTACGTAATTAAATAAAAAGAATTCATTTTTAATATTTAAAAGGTGGTTATTCCTAGTAAATCCTGAAATTTTTTTTATTAAATTATTTTATCGAAAACGTTTATTTTAAAGGTTTCGTCAGATCGCGTCACCCACGTGCGTATTCGTTCGAATCATCACCCGAACGAACACGACGATGGTTTTGCTTTCTGATTCTTGTTTTCTACTTTTCAGTCATTATTATAGAGCTTCAAACTTACAGATATGTTTGTGTGAATCGTCACCTACGCAAACACACCGTCAGTCTTTATTCTGAAACAACACTGCACTTGTGTTTTGAATTGTGTTTCCTCACTGACGGACTCAACTAAACTTCTTGTTTTCCCATTGTTATCGTAATGAATTATCGGCCATCCGATTCCTGTCATGAATGGATATCAGATCGCAACTGATAAGTTCTTGTCATTGTTTTGCACACTGTTGTTTCTCTTGATTCGTTGTATTAACTGTACTTAGGTTTTCACCTAAATACTAACAACTATTGTTTATCATGAGTTGTTGTACTTACGGTATTTAAGTTTTCACTTAAATACGTACAACTGTTGCTTCTATTCTGAGCTAAGTTATCACACACACTGTTCATACGTTGTATTTACACACAGTAAATAGTGAAAGTACACATACCGTACGGACTTGCCGGACGATCAGGTACTGGATGTCACAGTCTCCCCTTGTTAAAGAAATTTCGTCCCGAAATTTAAGCATCATTGTCAGGCACTACTTCTTCGAACAGGTGGGGATACTTTGTCTTCATGTGATCCTCACGCTCCCAGTTAAATTCTGGTCCGCGCTTGGAGTTCCACCAAACCTTTACAATAGGGATACGGCTTCGTTTAAGTCTCTTGACTTCACGATCCATAATCTCTACATGTTCTTCAACGAAATGTAATTTTTCATCTATTTGTATCTCGTCCAATGGTATGATCAATGATTCATCCGCGAGGCATCTCTTGAGATTTGATACATAAGACACATCGTGTACTCCGCTGAGTTCATTAGGGAGTCTGAGTCTGTATGCCACAGGACCTATGTGTTGATTTATCTCAAACGGTCCGACATACCTTGGTGCTAGTTTGCCTTTTGCCCCAAAACGATCCACGCCTTTCCAAGGGAACACTTTCAACATGACTCGGTCACCCACTTGGAATTCCAAAGGCTTGCGCCGTTTGTCTGCGTAACTCTTTTGGCGACTTCGTGTTGCTTGTAATCTCTGTTGAATCTGGGGTATCTTATCAGTAGTTTCCTGAATAAGTTCAGGCCCAGTAATTCTGTTGTCTCCTACTTCGGTCAAACAAATTGGAGACCGACATTTTCTACCATAAAGTGCTTCGAACGGAGCACATCCAATGCTGCTGTGGTAGCTGTTGTTGTAGAAGAACTCAATGAGTGTTAAATGTTTATCCCAACTTCCACCGATGTCTAGGATGCATGTTCTCAACATATCCTATAGGGTTTGAATTGTTCGCTCGCTTTGTCCATCCGTTTGTGGATGATAAGCGGTGCTCAAGTTGACACTTGTCCCTAAGGATTGTTCCAATGATTGCCAGAACCGCGATGTAAATCGACTGTCCCGGTCTGAAATAATAGACAAAGGCACACCGTGCCGTACTACTATTTCAACAACATAGAGTCTTGCTAGCTTTTCCATCTTGTAGTTTTATCTGATCGGCAAGAAATGTGCGGACTTGGTCAATCGATCAACGATGACCCAAATCGAATCGTGTCCGCTGGAAGTACGGGGTAGCTTGGTAATAAAATCCATAGCTATTTGTTCCCACTTCCATTTTGGTATCTCCGGTTGTTCCAGCAAACCTGACGGTTTCTAGTGTTCTGCTTTGACCTTGGCACATGTTAAGCATTTGCCAACATAAGTGGCAACATCTTTCTTCATACCCGGCCACCAATAAAATGACCTAAGATCTTGGTACATCTTATCAGCACCAGGATGAACGGAATAACGTGTCTTGTGTGCCTCGTCAAGTATGAGTGTTCGAACTTCATCTCCTGTCGGGATCCAAACACGATCCTGAAAATAGATAACTCCATCTTGTTTTGTCTTAAAGTGTTTCTCGGCTCCACAATCAAGCTCGTGTTTCAAGTTGTTTCTTGCCATTGCTTCTTGTTGTGCTTGTATGATTTGATCTCTCAGACTTGTTTGCACGGTCATTCCCATGGCTCGAACGCGCAAGGGTTTGACTCTTTCCATCCAGCTCAAAGCGTCTGCGACAACATTCGCTTTGCCCGGATGGTATTTGATCACACAATCATAATCGTTCAGGAGCTCGACCCAACGTCTCTGTCTCATGTTAAGCTCCTTCTGATCAAATATGTGCTGTAAACTCTTGTGATCTGTGATGATAGTGCATTTGGTACCGTACAGGTAATGTCTCCAAATATTTAAAGCAAAGACAACAGCTCCCAGTTCTAAGTCATGTGTTGTATAGTTCTTCTCGTGTATCTTCAGTTTTCGTGAGGCGTAAGCAATGACCTTGTCTCGTTGCATTAAAACACAACCGAGTCCCTGATGGGAAGCATCAAAGTATACTACAAAGTCATCATTGCATTATGGGAGTGTTAAGATTGGAGCATTGCACAATCTTTGTTTCAGTGTATGGAATGCGTCTTCTTGTTTCTGTGTCCACACGAAGGGTTCACTCTTCTGTGTGAGTTTGGTGAGTGGCAAGGCTATCTTAGAGAAATTCGAGATGAATCTCCTGTAATAACCCGCCAGTCCCAAGAATGATCTGATCTCCGTTGGTATCGTGGGCACATCCCAGTTCTTGATTGCTTCAATTTTGGAAGGATCCACATGAATACCATTACTGTTAATCACATGACTCAAAAACTGAACTTCTCTCAGCCAAAATTCACACTTGGAGAATTTGGCATAAAGTCGCTCATCCTTCAGAAGCTCCAAAACTGTCCTGAGATGTTGTTCATGTTCCTTCTCGCTTCTTGACTAAATCAGTATATCATCAATAAAGACGATAACGAACTGATCTAGATACGGCTTGCACACCCGGTTCATAAGATCCATGAACACTGTCGCTGCGTTCGTCAGTCCGAATGGCATCACCATGAATTCGTAGTGACCGTATCGGGTACGAAAGGCCTTCTTTGTGTTAGAGCATTTTCTGTGTGAAAGTTCAAATTACTGTGTGAACCTTGCTTGTTGTATATAGTATGTTGTATATGATTAGAAGAACAAGAGACAATAGGTTCGGCTAACGTTTGGCTAAGGTTCGGCGAACCTATGTTCATGTTTTTGTATAGGTTCGTAGGTTCGTCCAACGAACCTATTGGTTAGTCTGGCGAACCTTGTCTGGTGAACCTAATGATTCATAGGTTCGGCTATGGAGGTTCGTGAGAGGTTTGATGCTTACATGTTCTAAGGTTCGGCTGGCACAAGGTCACGAAGCTTATCAAGGTTCGTGTAATATGGAGGTTCATGTAATGTAAAAGTGGCCAAACCTATGCATTTGGAAACCTATATATAGAGAAAAGGTGGTGGACTTGAAGGTTAGAACTTACAATTCACACACACAAAGTCAAATTCTCTCTCAAGCTCAAGATCAAGACTCTCATCATCTTTGTTTCTTTTGATCGTTCAAGTGTTGTATTTTCACGTTTATTGTTTGTAAACACTTGGATATCAATGAAGAATTCAGATTCATGATCTATTACATTGTCATTGTTGATTCAAATCTAGTTGTAAACGGATTCCGCACGTTTATGATCGAATCGTAGAATTTCGTGATCGATTCTTCAAATCTACACTTTGGTATGTCTTCCTCTTGAATCCGGAGCTGGTGATAACCTTAACGCAAGTCTATCTTTGAAAAGTATTGAGCTCCTTACAACTGATCAAACAAGTCATCAATCCTCGGTAATGGGTACCGATTCTTGATGGTGAGTTTGTGGAGCTCTCTGTAATCACTGCACATTCTGAATGATCCATCCTTTTTCTTAACAAAAAGAACCGGAGCTCCCCACGGGGAGAAGCTCGGTCGGATGAATCCCTTGTCCAGTAGCTTTTGTAACTGATTGGACAGTTCCTGCATTTCTGATGGTGCAAGTCTATAAGGAGACTTAGCTACACGAACCGCTCTCCGGTGGCAGTCCCGGTAAATCATTCGGAAACACGTCCGCATAGTCTTTCACAACCGGTACATCTTGAATCTTGATTGCTTTCATGTCTTTCTCTACCACGTGAGCTAGGAATGTGATACATTGTTTTCGTAGGTACTTGCGAGCCTTCATACACGATATTATCTTGACACTATGGTTTGATTGATCTCCGTGAACTTCCAAGACTTGATTGTTCTCCACTGGAATACATAGTAACTTTTCGGAACAGATGAGCTCAACTCTGTTAAGAGATAGCCAATCCATTCCGACGATCATATCGAAACTGCAAGTTCCATCGGTATCAAATCGAATGAAGCGTGGGACTAGGACGAATGGTGGTGCTATGGCCGAATGTTGATAACTCATGAATGGCCTAGTCGAATGGCCCCTTTGGTCGAATAATGTTGATGTCGAATGAAGGGTGGCCGAAGCAGGTGGCTAGGGCGAAGGATGATGGTCGAAATGGTCCTAGCCCGATTGAATGAGGGTGATTCGGCGAATGGCTGCCATGACTGGCCCTGGCCCTAATGAAGTCTCACCTGGCCGAGAGAATGGAGTTCTTCTGTCGGCCGGCTCATGCGGCTCCCTTCGGCCCCAAGGACTCTCAGTCGGCCTTCATTCGGCGGCCTGTGGGTGTCGAGCCCCACATGGTGTTCATCCCAAATTCCGGCCGAAATCAACAAGGCCCTTGCTGGTTGTGCATGTACAAACCACGGTCGAGTGTTTTGGTTTACAAGGGAGGGGTTTTGGACCGATTAGACTAAGGGTTAGAACAAAAGGGTGAAAACCCTAAAATCGCCACTTTTCATGCCCAGATTACCTCGTTTCAGGTTGTTTTTCGAGCGGATCCTTTGTACTTTCGTGTAGTAGAGATCAAGAGCTTCGATTTGGTCCAAAGATGGAGTGATTTGGCTGAGAAATGAGTAAGTTATGGAGGTTTGAAGTTTAGGGTTTCTAGAGAGAGGGAACCGGGAATGAGGTTCTATAGAGAGAAAATGGATGAATTAAATGAAGGAGATGAGTCTTTCAAGGTATTTATACCCCGAGGGTGTTCGGGTGGTTTCGTTTGCTCGGTTCGCGTTTTCATTGCGTTTCCTGAACGTAACGCGCGTTATTTTACGTAATTAAATAAAAAGAATTCATTTTTAATATTTAAAAGGTGGTTATTCCTAGTAAATCCTCTAAATTTGTTTTTATTGAATTATTTTATCGAAAACGTTTATTTTAAAGGTTTCGTCAGATCGCGTCACCCTCGTGCGTATTCGTTCGAATCGTCACCCGAACGAACACGACGATGGTTTTGCTTTCTGTTTCTTGTATTCTACTTTTCAGTCATTATTTTAGAGCTTCAAACTTACAGATATGTTTGTGTGAATCGTCACCTACGCAAACACACCGTCAGTTCGTTATTCTGAAACAACACTGCACTTGTGTTTTGAATTGTGTTTCCTCACTGACGGACTCAACTAAACTTCTTGTTTTCCCATTGTTATCGTAATGAATTATCGGCCATCCGATTCCTGTCATCAGTGGATATCAGATCGCAACCGATATGTTCTTGTCATTGTTTTGCATATTGTTGTTTCTCTTGATTCGTTGTATTAACTGTACTTAGGTTTTCACCTAAATACTAACAACTATTGTTTATCATGAGTTGTTGTACTTACGGTATTTAAGTTTTCACTTAAATACGTACAACTGTTGCTTCTATTCTGAGCTATGTTATCACACACACTGTTCATACGTTGTATTTACACACAGTAAATAGTGAAAGTACACATACCGTACGGACTTGCCGGACGATCAGGTACTGGATGTCACAGTCTCCCCTTGTTAAAGAAATTTTGTCCCAAAATTTAAGCATCATTGTCGGGCACTACTTCTTCGAACAGGTGGGGATCCTTTGTCTTCATGTGATCCTCACACTCCCAGTTAAATTCTGGTCCGCGCTTGGAGTTCCACCGAACCTTTACAATAGGGATACAACTTCGTTTAAGTCTCTTGACTTCATGATCCACAATCTCTACAGGTTCTTCAATGAAATGTAATTTTTCATCTATTTGTATCTCTTCCAATGGTATGATCAATGATTCATCCGCGAGGCATCTCTTGAGATTTGATACATGAGACACATCGTGTACTCCGCTGAGTTCATTAGGGAGTCTGAGTCTGTATGCCACATGACCTATGTGTTGATTTATCTCAAACGGTCCGACATACCTTGGTGCTAGTTTGCCTTTAGCCCCAAAACGATCCACGCCTTTCCATGGGGACACTTTCAACATGACTCGGTCACCCGCATGGAATTCAAATGGCTTGCGTCGTTTGTCTGCGTAACTCTTTTGGTGACTTCGTGTTGCTTGTAATCTCTGTTGAATCTGGGCTATCTTATCAGTAGTTTCCGGAATAAGTTCAGGCCCAGTAATTCTGTTGTCTCCTACTTCGGTCAAACAAATTGGAGACCGACATTTTCTACCATAAAGTGCTTCGAACGGAGCACATCCAATGCTGCTGTGGTAGCTGTTGTTGTAGAAGAACTCAATGAGTGGTAAATGTTTATCCCAACTTCCACCGAAGTCTAGGATGCATGTTCTCAACATATCCTATAGGGTTTGAATTGTTCCCTCGCTTTGTCCATCCGTTTGTGGATGATAATCGGTGCTCAAGTTGACACTTGTCCCTAAGGATTGTTGCAATGATTGCCAGAACCGCGATGTAAATCGACTGTGCCGGTCTGAAATAATAGACAAAGGCACACCGTGCCGTACTACTATTTCAACAACATAGAGTCTTGCTAGCTTTTCCATCTTGTAGTTTTATCTGATCGGCAAGAAATGTGTGGACTTGGTCAATCGATCAACGATGACCCAAATCGAATCGTGTCCGCTGGAAGTACGGGGTAGCTTGGTAATAAAATCCATAGCTATTTGTTCCCACTTCCATTTTGGTATCTCCGGTTGTTCCAGCAAACCTGACGGTTTCTAGTGTTCTGCTTTGACCTTGCCACATGTTAAGCATTTGCCAACGTAAGTGGCAACATCTTTCTTCATACCCGGCCACCAATAAAATGACCTAAGATCTTGGTACATCTTATCAGCACCAGGATGAACGGAATAACGTGTCTTGTGTGCCTCGTCAAGTATGAGTGTTCGAAGTTCATCTACTGTCGGGATCCAAACACGATCCTGAAAATAGATAACTCCATCTTGTTTTGTCTCAAAGTGTTTCTCGGCTCCACAATCGAGCTCGTGTTTCAAGTTGTTTCTTGCCATTGCTTCTTGTTGTGCTTGTATGATTTGATCTCTCAGACTTGTTTGCACGGTCATTCCCATGCCTCGAACGCGCAAGGTTTTGACTCTTTCCTTCCGGCTCAAAGCGTCTGCGACAACTTTCGCTTTGCCCGGATGGTATTTGATCACACAATCATAATCGTTCAAGAGCTCGACCCAACGTTTCTGTCTCATGTTAAGCTCCTTCTGATCAAATATGTGCTGTAAACTCTTGTGATCTGTGAAGATAGTGCATTTGGTACCGTACAGGTAATGTCTCAAAATCTTTAAAGCAAAGACAACAGCTCCCAGTTCTAAGTCATGTGTTGTATAGTTCTTCTCGTGTATCTTCAGTTTTCTTGAGGCGTAAGCAATGACCTTGTCTCGGTGCATTAAAACACAACCGAGTCCCTGATGGGAAGCATCAAAGTATACTACAAAGTCATCATTGCATTATGGGAGTGTTAAGATTGGAGCATTGCACAATCTTTGTTTCAGTGTATGGAATGCGTCTTCTTGTTTCTGTGTCCACACGAAGGGTTCACTCTTCTGTGTGAGTTTGGTGAGTGGCAAGGCTATCTTAGAGAAATTTGAGATGAATCTCCTGTAATAACCCGCCAATCCCAAGAATGATCTGATCTCCGTTGGTGTCGTGGGCACATCCTAGTTCTTGATTGCTTCAATTTTGGCAGGATCCACATGAATACCATTATTATTAATCACATGACTCAAAAACTGAACTTCTCTTAGCCAAAATTCACACTTGAAGAATTTGGCATAAAGTCGCTCATCCTTCAGAAGCTCTAAAACTGTCCTGAGATGTTGTTCATGTTCCTTCTCGCTTCTTGACTAAATCAGTATATCATCAATAAAGACGATAACGAACTGATCTAGATACGGCTTGCACACCCGGTTCATAAAATCCATGAACACTGTCGCTGCGTTCGTCAGTCCGAATGGCATCACCATGAATTCGTAGTGACCGTATCGGGTACGAAAGGCCTTCTTTGTGTTAGTGCATTTTGTGTGTGAAAGCTCAATATATTGCGTGAACCTTGCTTGTTGTATATAGTCTGTTGTATATGATTAGAAGATCAAGAGACAATAGGTTCGGCGAACCTATGTTCATGTTATTGTATAGGTTCGTCCAACGAACCTATTGGTTAGTCTGGCGAACCTTGTCTAGTGAACCTAATGATTCATAGGTTCGGCTATGGAGGTTCGTGAGAGGTTTGATGCTTAAATGTTCTAAGGTTCGTGTAATATGGAGGTTCATGTAATGTAAAAGTGGCCGAACCTATGCATTTGGAAACCTATATATAGAGAAAAGGTGGTGGACTTGAAGGTTAGAACTTACAATTCACACACACAAAGTCAAATTCTCTCTCAAGCTCAAGATCAAGACTCTCTTCATCTTTGTTTCTTTTGATCGTTCAAGTGTTGTATTTTCACGTTTATTGTTTGCAAACACTTGGATATCAATGAAGAATTCAGATTCATGATCTATTACATTGTCATTGTTGATTCAAATCTAGTTGTAAACGGATTCCGCACGTTTATGATCGAATCGTAGAATTTCGTGATCGATTCTTCAAATCTACACTTTGGTATGTCTTCCTCTTGAATCCGGAGCTGGTGATAACCTTAACGCAGGTCTATCTTTGAGAAGTATTGAGCTCCTTACAACTGATCAAACAAGTCATCAATCCTCGGTAACGGGTACCGATTCTTGATGGTGAGTTTGTGGAGCTCTCTGTAATCACTGCACATTCTGAATGATCCATCCTTTTTCTTAACAAAAAGAACCGGAGCTCCCCACGGGGAGAAGCTCGGTCAGATGAATCCCTTGTCCAGTGGCTTTTGTAACTGATTGGACAGTTCCTGCATTTCTGATGGTGCAAGTCTATAAGGAGACTTAGCTACTGGAATCGCTCCCGGAATTAAGTCAATTCGAAGCTGCACCGATCTCTCGGGTGGCAGTCCCGGTAAATCATCCGGAAACACGTCCGCATAGTCTTTCACAACCGGTACATCTTGAATCTTGATTGCTTTCATGTCTTTCTCTACCACGTGAGCTAGGAATGTGATACATTGTTTTCGTAGGTACTTGCGAGCCTTCATACACGATATTATCTTGAGACTGCGGTTTGATTGATCTCCGTGAACTTCCAAGACTTGATTGTTCTCCACTGGAATACGTAGTAACTTTTCGGAACAGATGAGCTCAACTGTGTTAAGAGATAGCCAATCCATTCCGACGATGATATCGAAACTGCCCAGTTCCATCGGTATCAAATCGAATGATGCGTGGGACTAGGACGAATGGTGGTGTTGTGGCTGAATGTTGATAACCCACGAATGGCCTAGTCGAATGGCTCCTTTGGTCGAATAATGTTGATGTCGAATGAAGGGTGCCCGAAGCAGGTGGCTAGGGCGAAGGATGATGGTCGAATGGGTCCTAGCCCGATTGAATGAGGGTGATTCGGCGAATGGCTGCCACGACTGGCCCTAGCCCTAATGAAGTCTCACCTGGCCAAGAGAATGTAGTTCTTCTGTCGGCCGGCTCATGCGGCTCCCTTCGGCCCCAAGGAACTTTAGTCGGCCTTCATTCGGCGGCTTGTGGGTGTCGAGCCCCACATGGTGTTCATCCCAAATTCCAGCCGAAATCAACAAGGCCCTTGCTAGTTGTGCATGTACAAACCACGGTCGAGTGTTTAGGTTTACAAGAGAGGGGTTTTGGACCGATTAGACTAAGGGTTAGAACAAAAGGGAGAAAACCCTAAAATCGCCACTTTTCATGCCCAGATTACCTCGTTTCAGGTTGTTTTTCGAGCGGATCCTTTGTACTTTCGTGTAGTAGAGATCAAGAGCTTCGATTTGGTCCAAAGATGGAGTGATTTGGCTGAGAAATGAGTGAGTTATGGAGGTTTGAAGTTTAGGGTTTCTAGAGAGAGGGAACCGGGAATGAGGTTCTAGAGAGAGAAAATGGATGAATTAAATGAAGGAGATGAGTCTTTCAAGGTATTTATACCCCGAGGGTGTTCGGGTGGTTTCGTTTGCTCGGTTCGCGTTTTCATTGCTTTTCCGGAACGTAACGCGCGATATTTTACATAACTAAATAAAAAGAATTTATTTTTAATATTTAAAAGGTGGTTATTCCTAGTAAATCCTCTAAATTTTTTTTTATTAAATTATTTTATCGAAACCGTTTATTTTAAAGGTTTCGTCAGATCGCGTCACCCTCGCGCGTATTCGTTCGAATCGTCACCCGAGCGAACACGACGATGGTTTTGCTTTCTGATTCTTTTTTTCTACTTTTCAGTCATTATTTCAGAGCTTCAAACTCACAGAAATGTTTGTATGAATCGTCACCTACACAAACACACCGTCAGTTCGTTATTCTGAAACAACACTGCACTTGTGTTTTGAATTGTGTTTCCTCACTGACGGACTCAACTAAACTTCTTGTTTTCCTATTGTTATCATAATGAATTATCAGCCATCTGATTCCTGTCATCAATGGATATCAGATCGCAACCGATATATTCTTGTCATTGTTTTGCATACTGTTGTTTCTCTTGATTCGTTGTATTAACTGTACATAGGTTTTCACCTAAATACTAACAACTATTGTTTATCATGAGTTGTTGTACTTACGGTATTTAAGTTTTCACTTAATTACGTACAACTGTTGCTTCTATTCTGAGCTATGTTATCACACACACTGTTCATACGTTGTATTTACACACAGTAAATAGTGAAAGTACACATACCATACGGACTTGCCGGACGATCAGGTACTGGATGTCACAGTCTCCCCTTGTTAAAGAAATTTCGTCCCGAAATTTAAGCATCATTGTCGGTCACTACTTCTTCGAACAGGTGGGGATACTTTGTCTTCATGTGATCCTCACGCTCCCAGTTAAATTCTGGTCCGCGCTTGGAGTTCCACTGAACCTTTACAACAGGGATACGGCTTCGTTTAAGTCTCTTGACTTCACCATCCATAATCTCTACAGGTTCTTCAATGAAATGTAATTTTTCATCTATTTGTATCTCTTCCAATGGTATGATCAATGATTCATCCGCGAGGCATCTCTTGAGATTTGATACATGAGACACATCGTGTACTCCGCTGAGTTCATTAGGGAGTCTGAGTCTGTATGCCACAGGACCTATGTGTTGATTTATCTCAAACGGTCCGACATACCTTGGTGCTAGTTTGCCTTTAGCCCCAAAACGATCCACGCCTTTCCATGGGGACACTTTCAACATGACTCGGTCACCCACTTGGAATTCCAAAGGCTTGCGTCGTTTGTCTGCGTAACTCTTTTGGCGACTTCGTGTTGCTTGTAATCTCTGTTGAATCTGGGCTATCTTATCAGTAGTTTCCTGAATAAGTTCAGGCCCAGTAATTCTGTTGTCTCCTACTTCGGTCAAACAAATTGGAGACCGACATTTTCTACCACAAAGTGCTTCGAACGGAGCACATCCAATGCGGATGTGGTAGCTGTTGTTGTATAAGAACTCAATGAGTGATAAATGTTTATCCCAACTTCCACCGAAGTCTAGGATGCATGTTCTCAACATATCCTATAGGGTTTGAATTGTTCGCTCGCTTTGTCCATCCGTTTGTGGATGATAAGCGGTGCTCAATTTGAGACTTGTCCCTAAGGATTGTTGCAATGATTGCCAGAACCGCGATGTAAATCGACTGTCCCGGTCTGAAATAATAGACAAAGGCACACCGTGTCGTACTACTATTTCAACAACATAGAGTCTTGCTAGCTTTTCCATCTTGTAGTTTTATCTGATCGGCAAGAAATCTGCGGACTTGGTCAATCGATCAACGATGACCCAAATCGAATCGTGTCCGCTGGAAGTACGGGGTAGATTGGTAATAAAATCCATAGCTATTTGTTCCCACTTCCATTTTGGAATCTCCGGTTGTTCCAGCAAACCTGACTGTTTCTAGTGTTCTGCTTTGACCTTGGCACATGTTAAGCGTTTGCCAACGTAAGTGGCAACATCTTTCTTAATACCCGGCCACCAATAAAATGACCTAAGATCTTGGTACATCTTATCACCACCAGGATGAACGGAATAACGTGTCTTGTGTGCCTCGTCAAGTATGAGTGTTCGAAGTTCATCTGCTGTCGGGATCCAAACACGATCCTGAAAATAGATAACTCCATCCTGTTTTGTCTCAAAGTGTTTCTTGGCTCCACAATCGAGCTCGTGTTTCAAGTTGTTTCTTGCCATTGCTTCTTGTTGTGCTTGTATGATTTGATCTCTCAGACTTGTTTGCACGGTCATTCCCATGGCTCGAACGCGCAAGGGTTTGACTCTTTCCTTCCGGCTCAAAGCGTCTGCGACAACATTTGCTTTGCCCGGATGGTATTTGATCACACAATCATAATCGTTCATGAGCTCGACCCAACGTCTCTGTCTCATGTTAAGCTCCTTCTGATCAAATATGTACTGTAAACTCTTGTGATCTGTGAAGATAGTGCATTTGGTACAGTACAGGTAATGTCTCCAAATCTTTAAAGCAAAGACAACAGCTCCCAGTTCTAAGTCATGTGTTGTATAGTTCTTCTCGTGTATCTTCAGTTTTCGTGAGGCGTAAGCAATGACCTTGTCTCGTTGCATTAAAACACAACCGAGTCCCTGATGGGAAGCATCACAGTATACTACAAAGTCATCATTGCATTATGGGAGTGTTAAGATTGGAGCATTGCACAATCTTTGTTTCAGTGTATGGAATGCGTCTTCTTGATTATGTGTCCACACAAAGGGTTCACTCTTCTGTGTGAGTTTGGTGAGTGGCAAGGCTATCTTAGAGAAATTCGAGATGAATCTCCTGTAATAACCCGCCAATCCCAAGAATGATCTGATTTCCATTGGTGTCGTGGGCACATCCCAGTTCTTGATTGCTTCAATTTTGGCAGGATCCACATGAATACCATTACTGTTAATCACATGACTCAAAAACTGAACTTCTCTCAGCCAAAATTCACACTTGGAGAATTTGGCATAAAGTCGCTCATCCTTCAGAAGCTCCAAAACTGTCCTGAGATGTTGTTCATGTTCCTTCTCGCTTCTTGACTAAATCAGTATATCATCAAGAAAGACGATAACGAACTGATCTACATACGGCTTGCACACCCGGTTCATAAGATCCATGAACACTGTCGCTGCGTTCGTCAGTCCGAATGGCATCACCATGAATTCGTAGTGACCGTATCGGGTACGAAAGGCCTTCTTTGGTATGTCTTCCTCTTGAATCCGGAGCTGGTGATAACCTTAACGCAGGTCTATCTTTGAGAAATATTGAGCTACTTACAACTGATCAAACAAGTCATCAATCCTCGGTAACGGGTACCGATTCTTGTTGGTGAGTTTGTGGAGCTCTCTGTAATCACTACACATTCTGAATGATCCATCCTTTTTCTTAACAAAAAGAACCAGGGCTCCCCACGGGGAGAGGCTCGGTCGGATGAATCCCTTGTCGAGTAGCTCTTGTAACTGATTGGACAGTTCCTGCATTTCTGATGGTGCAAGTCTATAAGGAGACTTAGCTACAGGAACCGCTCCCTGAATTAAGTCAATTCGAAACTGCACCGATCTCTCGGGTGGCAGTCCCGGTAAATCATCCGGAAACACGTCCGCATGGTCTTTCACAACCGGTACATCTTGAATCTTGATTGCTTTCATGTATTTCTCTACCACGTGAGCTAGGAATACGATACACTGTTTTCGTAGGTACTTGCGAGCCTTCATACACGATATTATCTTGACACTGCGGTTTGATTTATCTCCATGAACTTCCAAGACTTGATTGTTCTCCACTGGAATACGTAGTAACTTTTCGGTACAGATGAGCTCAACTCTGTTAAGAGATAGCCAATCCATTCCGACGATGATATCGAAACTCCCCAGTTCCATTGGTATCAAATCAATGGAAAATGTGTGATCGCCAAGTGTTAGTGGGCAATTCCTAAGTACTGTGTCAACTGTAATCTATTTGCCATTAGCTATCTCAATAGTATAAGGGGAGTCTAAGGATTCCTTAACATGATTAAGATGGCTAGCAAAATCGGATGAGATAAAACTCTGATCCGCACCAGTGTCAAATAATTTGGATGCATAAAAGTCAGATAGAAGAAATGTACCCGTGACCACATTAGGGTCTTGTCGAGCAGCAGCGGCTCCAATCTGAAAGGCTCTACCTTTTGCTACTTGAGCCCTTGGTTGATTATTCTTGGGACAATCCTAAGAAAAGTGTCCAGGCTCGCCATAATTGTAGCAAGACATGTGATCAGCAGCAGCCATAGTAGCTGCATTTTTGTTTCTGTTCGGAGCTCCCGTGCTCCTGAATTGGTTCGCCCAGTGTCCAAACTTCCCACAGTTAGTGCAGTGTCTGCACTGGATGTTTGGCTGATGATGATACTGGCAGCTGTTGCATAAAGGTGCTGTGCCAGTGTAGGGCCTCTTGATTTGTAGTGGTGGTTGTTGGTTGATCATCAGTGTCTGAGTGGTCGCCGCAAAGTTCTTGACCACTTTTTGTATCTTAGCCGGGCGTTTATTCGGATACCTTGAACTTCCACCCTTAGCTGCTTCAGTTTCCTTCTTCAGTGCCCTGGAGGAAACCATCACATATGTCAAAGTTGTCGACAGAGTAACAGCCATCTCCATGGTAGTGGGGTGGGCGGAAATCACGTGCCCTTGGATACAAGACGGCAGTCCACCGACATACCGCTCTATCCTTTTCTCCAGTGTTGGCACCACGTCCGGTGCCAATGTTGCTAACTTGTGGAATCGGGTGGTGTAGGCCAGATGCCCAACACCTATCATGACAAGATTGAGCAGCTCGGTCTCAACCTTCTTTAGTTCATTCCTTGGGCAAAACTCTGCCCTCAGCATAGCCTTGAAGTCATCCCAAGGCATAGACAGAGCCTCATCCCTACCCCTTGTCTGAACTTGTGCGTTCCACCATGTCAGAGCTCGCTTGTTAAACGAGCCAGCAGCATACCTCACCTTATGATGATCAGGATAGCCACTGATGTCGAGAGTTGTCTCCATCTTCTCGATCCATTGGATCAATCCAACGGCACCCTCACTGCCACTGAAACTTGGTGGCTTGCATCCTACAAAATTATTGTAGGAATAGTCTTGATGGTGTCGAGTGTTACCGCTGCTTTCTCCAGATGATTTGGCGATGCTGTTACTGTTGTTGCTGTAATCCAGTTCATCATGTCTGGGATTACATCCCTCAGTTGACTGGTCAGCAGTGTGGTCAGTGCTATGGTAGCAGGATCCAACTCAAGAGCAGGTGGTGGCGGAGGAGGAGGTGGAGGTGGAGGTAGATATAGAGGAGAGTCAGGTGGTGTCAGTGTCAAAGAGTGCGGTGCTTGTAACATCAGTGCCGGAACCGGTGCCGGAACAGTGATCGCAACAGTAACGTGAACAGTAATCAGGTACAAACTATATACATTTCAGTGTATTTCATATTCATATCAATTATCGTTATCATTTGATGTTATCATATAGCAAACTCAGAACTATTTCAGAGAAACAAGGTTCATAACTATGGTTTATTAGTCAGATAATTATCTGGCAACACAGAACCATCATGTGGTTACTTGTTAGGATCCTATTATGTGTAAACGTATGTGAGGTTTTATAGAACAAAATATCACGGATGTCATTACGTGAATGCTAAATTGACAGATTATTCGTATAGGTGACGACCTGTATGAATAAATCTGAAGGTTTAATGTTCTGAATGATATCTGATAATTAGAAAACAATATTGAAGAGTACGGTTATCGCCGTGTTCGTACGGGTGACGATTCGAACGAATGCGTGTGACAACCGTACGGTTTGATTTTTAAACAATAAATTTAATAATTATGAGAATTTAAATAAATAAAAGATATTTAGTTAATTTATTAGGAATCACAACCTAAAATAAGTTTAGAAATATTATTTTATAAACCGTGTCGTTTCGTGACGAAAACCACGTGAAACGGCATTTTACACGAAACCGAACGAGACTGAACACCCGGGTATGTGAAGTCCTTATTATGGCATTTAATTGCCATAACTTCCACCAACAACCTCCTTCTCTCTCTCTCTACTCGTCACTCTCTCTCTAGAACATTTCAACTTCTCTCTACAATTTCGTGGCCATTTCTTGACGGATTCAAGCGTATTTGGTGTCAAAACGACCACCACGCAACGTAGATCGAGGAAGTACAAGTTATTCGAGCTTTCCACCATAGAATTAGAGGTAAATCTCGACTTTATTTTCGGTTTTTAGGATGCCTCACGAGCCTTTGTAGTTATTATTAGGTTAACCGGTTTTAAATACTTAGTAACTTGGAGATAACCCATGGTTAGCAACTAGGTGCTTGTAGAAAACGATTTGAAACAGGTTGAACTTGATGGGAGATGATGATGATACAGGTTCCGGATGATCCTCAGTCGGCCGAACCCTTGGGAATCTTGGCCGAACCTCTATCAACTTTGCATGGAAATCACGAACCTGCTACCACCGAACCTTCATGGCTGAAACGAACCCTGCACCGAACCAGTACAACCCTGCACCGAACCTGTAGTTCCTCTGCAACGAACCTATGGACCAAACCTGCACCGAACCTGTTACATAGTCACGAACCTACGGCATTATGATGAGGTAGCCGAACCATTTTCCCTTAAACGAACCTGGAACCAGCCGCCACATGGGAGTCCCGAACCTAATGCATGCAAACCAAAGGCCTCCTTGGCCGAACCTATGTTCATCTAGCCGAACCATTGGGGTGACGAACCTGTAAGGCGGTATCATACCTAGACGAACCTGCCATGCAAACCCTAGAAGGAGCGAACCCATTGGCGAATCTATGTCCTACCAACCGAACCTGTGGGAGCAAACTTGTACATGGGCCAAACTATGGGGCAACCTAAGGCATAGCAGCGAACCCTAGACTCTTTAATCAGTTAGATGGCAACGAACCTATGTTATAGGGGCTGCGTAGGTGCTTAAACCGTACATGGGGGAAAATAATATGGGTGTAGGAGAAGCTTACTAAGACTAACTTAATAATCATGGGTTAGTTACATTTTCATAACAAGGGTCTCCTTGGACATTAACATCTCAACCTAAGTGTTACACTCATTTTAATTAGTGGAGAACACTTGGGATTATCATTAAGCAATTAGGAACAAAACGAAGATCTAAAGATTTGAGGGTGATTAGATTTTGGGAATTTAATCCATTAAAGATCATTATTGGGCCTAATTGGGCCCAATGGGCATAATTAAAGCCCATCATATGTTATATGTTAATTTAAATAAGTTGATAACATTCTAATTAAAGAAAATGATTTATAAACTTAAGTAAACTAAAATAAATGATTTCTTTCGAATTGATATATTAATTAAAGTAGAAATTATGTGAAACTTATAAATTAAAGTTGATATGATTAATCATGGGATTCGGGATGTCAATGGGTAATTTAGTTAGATTAGCGAGATTTAATCATAGAAGCACTTTAGTAACTTAGGACACTTAGTGCACACAGAGACCAAACCTTAGACGCGACGATTAATACGTAAACTTATCGTATTCTAATTCTTTTAAAATAACTCAAGAACTATCAAATGAAATCAACATCAAAATCAAGAGAATCAAAGAGATCAAGAATCAAAGGATATCCGTAAAGTCCCGGCATGTACAGTAGACCAATGGGTCAAGCTGATATGGGCATCATTAAAATCCCGGCACGCTCAGGTGTACTCCTTGTGAGTTATGCCTGATATGGGTCACGTGTGAGAGGGTACAATTTGGACAACCACCAATAACTAAGTCTAATTGATTGACTCAAATAAGGCCCAAGCATCATGTCTTAGTTGCATTTAAATGTTTATTTATTTATTTATTTAATTAAACATTTAACATTATATTTCTATAATTTCTTTTGGGAAATCATGTAACTATGATGAACTCAAGAGAATCAAAGGTAAATCAAATTGTGGAAATCAGAATCTAAATCAGAGGTGAATGGAGTGAAATGCTTGATTATCATTAACAACAATATGTTAAGCAGTCCGGTATGTGGTGGGACGGTGGCTGGGGCTTGTCCCCTACATATGCCCTATATATAAGCATACTTGATTGGATAGCATAGGTGGTTGTTGATGAGGTTAAGGTTGTCACTTCGGGGGATCAAGGTAAACATTTTTAGGGTAATCAGATGCTATGAATCATAGGTTATGGAATCAAAGTAGTGGAATGAAATGCTCAATTATCACCAGGAACAATATATCATGTGGTTTAGTATGTGGTGGGACGGTGGCTGGGCGGGCGGTAAGCTTGACCCTATATATGCCCTATATATAAGCATACTGAATTGGATGGTATAGGTGGTTAATGGTGAGGTTAAGGTTGTCATTCAGGTTATTCAAACTCATTTTTATAAAACTATATGAACTCACCAACCATATGTTGACTTTATTTTTTTGGCATGACTTCTCAGGTGACGAACAGGTCAACTAAACAGTTATTGCTTTTGAGCTAGGAATTTCAGTTAGAAGACCTACCATTTTTGGACCTGCATACTTTTGGACATCATTACACAATTATTTTGTATATCTTGTGCAGATACAAGATAGAATATTATGATGTGATAGTAGATTTACATTGTTAAATTATAAACTTAACTGATGTAATTTAACTTTGTAATTCTATTTTATTTTAGCAGTTTCTCATTTATATATCATGTGCAATGTAAACAATCTGATCATTCCGATCATCACTCACGATATTGCGCCCCGGGAGCCTTCCGCCCGACGGGGACTCTGATCCTACCCCGCCGGCTCGGGGTGTGACAGATTGGTATCAGAGCCATGGTTATATAGAAACATAGGTCACTTATTTAAACGGTTTGGCCTAGACTATAACCTAAGGACCCTGCATGTAGAGAATCTAAGACTTAAGACTTTATTGCTGTAACACCCCGACCGATGGCGGAAACGCCGGGATGCAACGAGGGATGTGTAGATTATTCAAAAGCTCTTGGGCATCTAAATCAAATCATCATATATCATTCAATCAACCAAAATAATTACACAAAAATCATGTCTATCATGAATTAGTTACATCAAATACAAAAGAGATTTAGCTATCTAACTAAATTCTATTCGCCAGAAATTCAGTTATTTAGCAAAGTCCAAGATCCTATATGATGATGTCCAAAAGTGTGAGTTCTTCTTCCTCAACCTACTTAGTTTCATTACCTGAAACATGTGAAAATCAAGTGTCAACTACAAAGTAGTTGGTGTGTAATCATAAGTTTTATATTTAAAATCTTTTACAAGAGTTTTGAAGAGTTTATATTTTCTTGATAACATCCGTATGAGCATTTGAGAGATCATTCAACACAATATTCAAATACACAATCCCAACACATAAATTCAATCACAAAATCACACATAATAATAAATCATCGATAATCAATCATATGTTCAATCAACCAATCATTACCCATCAATATTCTTAATTTATATAAGTGACCATACATGTATCATTGTATATGACCGAGGTCAATGCCAACGACACACGGAGTTGTGGAAACATCCATATGACAATACATGCAATCATTGAGGAAGACCGAAGTCAACCACAACGATTACACGGAGTGTGGAAACATCCACATGACAATACATGCTATTATTGAGGAAGACAAAAGTCAACCACAACGATTACACGGAGTGTGGAAACATCCACGTGACAATACATGCAGTCGTCGCGAATGACAGAAAGTCATTAGTAACAACTCATGGAATATGACAATCCATAACTATGGATCTCATACAAGCAAATAAGTGTCATCTCTGTGTTATGAAGTCAATATGTAAATTGGTATACATGTTTCACCTCTGAGTTGAAAAACAAAATAGTTTAAAAGAAAGGGATGTTATGAGAACTCACCTGAGTCCTTAGAATCAGTGTGTATGTAGAATGCGCGCTCGCGTATGTCAACTCAGGAACAAACTCAATTAGCCTGTGATTATGGTGTGTTTATGTTCATGAGCGTATGTGTTTTATCTCAAATGCATATTTACAAATGTTTACTTTTACATCATTCATGTCCCATTGTCTTAATCCCCTTTTTATCACAAGTAAGTTGTTACCTGTAAGATCTTTTTACTTATCATGTTATAAGGATAACTCAACTTGTTAGCGTTGATTATATAATATTCAATAATTTATTTAAATAGTATTTTAATGTTATATCTAAATTATAGAGACGTCATTCTTACAAGCTTCTATGGTTACATTTATAGTCGCATGCATGCATTAATGCTTATCACCACCCCCATTTAAGTTAGTAAGACTTAAGTTGCAATTTAATAAAAACTATATATTTTAACTCATTCTCGTCCAATATTTAAGTTAACTAAATCTTCATAATTTGATATAAGTATTTAAATAAAAAGGTGGTCACTATAGTCATTCATGCATGCATGATTATCATGAATTGTTCCTAGTGTTTAATCTTCCCCTTAACCCTAGTTCTTGCTCATTCGGTTTCGATTCACCAACAGGGCAGCGAACCTTTTTTGCATAAGCCATAGGTTCGGCCCATCCTAGCACAAAGGTTCGGCTTGGTCTGTTGTACACATAGGTTCGCCAAAAGCCAAAAGTTCAGCATTTTGCAGGGTTCGGCAATCAGGAATTTAGTCACAAGGTTTGCTGCATAATTAGGTTAAACAACCCCTAGGTTCGGCTACTTTGAACTTCTGGCCAGCATAGGTTCGCTCGTAGAGGATCGGCCTCAAGGTTCGGCCACTGAAAAGCTTCGGCTGACCAAGGTTTGGCCAGCCTAGGTTCGCGATCAGCAGGTCTGCATGGCGACGAAGGTTCGTGGCTCGAATAGGTTCGCCACCATGGGTACCTAGGGTTCGGCTGATGCGGGAGGAACCAGGGTTCGGCTAAAAGCTGGTGTTCCCGCCCATGTAGGTTCGTTCCTACCTGGTTCGTCTAAGGTTTCGTTGGTAGAGAGGGTTTGGCAACAACAAATAGGTTCGGTGGTGGCTTGAAGGTTCGCGGCCCCCTAAGGTTCGGCGGTGTAAAGAGTCGGCTGGCACAAGGTTCGGCCACAGCCACTCACGAACCCTGCAACCTCAAACCCAGCTCAAACTTCCCGTACCTAATGCTCTTGGCCGTTCATCCTCATCATCTTCAACTCCTAGGGCCGTGCAAGTTTGCGTATAGCCTACCCATGTTCTTGCCCACTCGGTTTAGGGTTTCTCATCGTCAAAACTCTTGTAAAGGTAATGCTGAAAATAGGGTTTCATATAAACAAAACGCAGGAGAGAAAACTCGATTTTTACCTCGATATGTCGAACAAATGCAAGATTTCTTCGTGTCCTCTTGTTCCTCTCGATCCCCCGGTCGCGTGGACACCAAGATCTCGAGAATCCGTCTAGAAATGAAGACGATAGGCTAGGGAGAAGGTAGAGAGAAATGTGGGTGTAGAGAGAGAGAGAAGTCTTGCAAATGGGGAAGAAGAAAGAAGGGTGGGCTTTTATAGCCCGGGATTTCCCCGTGTGCTCAGTCTCGTTTATTTCGCGTTAACGATTATAAGAAGTTCGGTTTTTGACTCGCAATATATGTAAAACATGAAGTGTTAAAATAATTAAGTTTCGTTGCCACAAAAATAATTTTAATTAATACTGTTTCATAAAATGATCTCAAATAAAGTTGTTTCGTAAAACAGTTTCCGTTAAATTTTCGCTAACTTATTTGATTAATTAAACAATTTATTCGGATTTAATTTAGGTTGTGATTCCTAAAAAATATTTCTAGTTTTCATTTATTAATTTAATATCGTTAATATTATTTAATTATCTCATCGAAACGCGTTACTTACGTACGTATTTGTAAAAATCGTCACCTTTGCGAATCCAACGCTCGTATCGCATTTTGATTTGATTTACGATTTATTGAATATCGTTTCAGAATATCATTCTTAATAATTATATTTGTTTGAATCATCACCCACGTGAATAAATATTAAGTTAATATTTCTGAATTAATATTCGTGTCTAAATAATGTTCGTAACCTCACCATCGCGTAATTGTTTCTAATATCCTTTCATTATTTTATAAACTTAAACATTATAAATCCCAATCCAACCCACTAAACCATATCACTGACACATCCATGATAGACCGAAATATGCATATGTATAGGGCATATGTAGGGGTCAGTCGCAACTGCCCCAGCCACCGTCCCACCGCTATCTCGATAAACCATGACCATGTGTCCTTGACTATGTTTAGCAACCAAACCATAACGAACTCCTAATTCCTTTCATTCCATATCAAATCCATAATCATCAACAATATAACTGCGATAAACTCTCTGGTTTTGTTTAGTTGGGTTTCAACTAAACTTTCCATGGTTTACGCGTATAATATGTTCTAAATATGTATACCAATAAAAGTGATAATCATCAAATAATGCATCCAATAATTCATTATCATTAATAATTATTATATCAGGTCGTAACAGTACAATCGTACGGATGTACAGACGACGTGAAGTACAGTGATGTTACAGTCTCACCTAGTTAAGAGAATTTCGTCCCGAAATTCAACTTGGAGTGACCGTAGTGAGTAAATGTGGTACTTAAGCTTCATCTGATCTTCCCGATCCCAGGTGAATTCTGGACCCCGTTTCGATTCCCAACGTACTTTGACAATTGGAATTCTACTGCGTTTGAGTTTTTTAACCTCACGATCCATTATCCCCACTGGTCTTTCAATAAAGTGCATGGTATCATCGACGTCAATGTCATCGAGTGGTACCTGAAGATCCTGATCAACTAAGCACTTTCTCAAATTGGACACGTGAAACGTTGGGTGTACATTGCTAAGTTCTGGAGGAAGTTCCAATTTGTAGGCAACCTTCCCGATCCGTTCAAGAATCTTAAAAGGGCCAACATAACGTGGAGCAAGCTTACCCTTCTTCCCGAATCGTACCACTCCTTTCCAGGGCGATACCTTAAGTAATACCATATCATTAACTTCAAACTCTAAAGGTTTCCTTCGTTTATCCGCGTAGCTTTTATGTCGACTACGTGCAGCTAACAGATTGTCGCGAATATGGCGGATCTTGTCAGTCGTCTCCTGAATAATCTCGGGACCAGTGATCTACGACTCACCGACCTCGGTCCAACAAATAGGTGACCGACACTTCCTACCATAAAGAGCTTCAAACGGTGCCATACCAATACGCGCATGATAACTGTTGTTATACGATAACTCAACCAACGGTAAATGGCTATCCCAATTGCCACCAAAATCAATGACACAAGCTCTTAACATATCTTCCAGTGTCTGAATCATTTGCTCCGTCTGCCCATCCGTTTGAGGATGATATGCAGTGCTAAGATCCAGTCTTGTTCCAAAAGCTTCATGAAGTGATTCCCAAAATCGTGCCGTGAAACGAGCATCACGATCCGATATTATGCTTAAGGGAATACCATGTCGGCTAACGATCTCATCAACATAGATACGAGCTAATTTCCGCACAGGGTACGTCTCGCGTATCCGTAAGAAATGAGCCGACTTGATTAATATGTCAATTATCACCCAAATACTATCCTTACCATTTGCGGTTCTTGGGAGTTTAGTAATCAAATCCATAGAAATATTCTCCCACTTCCACATTGGTATTTCTGGTTGTATTAGCAATCCTGAAGGTCGCTGGTGTTCTGCCTTGACTTTAGCACAGTTAAGGCACTTGGACACATACTCAGCAATATCCTTCTTCATCCTAGGCCACCAGTACAAGGCCCGAAGGTCTTGATACATCTTTATCAGCACCCGGATGGATTGAGTAACGAGACTTATGAGTTTCATTCATAATCACCATCCTAAGATCACCTCTGTTCGATATCCACAACCGATTCAAATAATACATCAAACCATCATCCTTAGTTTCCAATAATATCTCAGCCCCGTAAGACATCTCATTTTTCAAGTTATCTTGGGCCAATGAGTGTTGTTGGGCGGTGAGAACATCATTACGGAGGTTAGTGTGTACTCGGACACTATGAATCTGAATTTGACTCTTGCGACTAAGTGCATCTGCTACTACATTCGCTTTGCCAGGATGGTAGCGAATTTCGCAGTCATAATCGTTCAACAGTTCAACCCATCTCCGTTGTCTCATGTTAAGCTCTTTCTGATTGAAAATATGCTGTAAACTCTTATGATCAGTAAAGACTACACACTTTGTGCCATAAAGATAGTGTCTCCATATCTTCAAGGCAAACATGACTGCACCAAGTTCCAAGTCGTGTGTAGTGTACTTCTTTTCGTGAATTTTCAACTGCCTCGATGCATACGCCACGACCTTTCCCCGTTGCATGAGAACACAACCGAGACCTAAGTTGGATGCATCACAGTAAACCACGAAATCATCATTTCCGTCAGGCAGCGTCAAAACAGGAGCATCACAAAGTTTCTCCTTCAAAGTATGAAACGCCTCTTCTTGCTTTGGTCCCCACTCGTATGGTTTATTCTTCTGTGTCAAAGAAGTGAGAGGGACAACAATCCTGGAGAAATACGAGATAAACCGCCGATAGTAACCGACAAGTCCGAGAAACGATCGAATCTCCGTCGGTGTCTTCGGTGTACTCCAATTCTTCACCGCATCAATCTTTGCAGGATCCACGTGAACACCATTCTCATTGACTATGTGTCCCAATAACTGAACTTCCTTAAGCCAAAATTCACATTTAGAGAATTTGGCATACAGTTGTTTTCTCAAGACCTCTAAAATCAATTTAAGGTGTTGCTCGTGTTCTGCTTTGCCTTTAGAATATATCAGGATATCATCAATGAATACAATCACAAACTTATCCAAGTATGGCCTGCAAACACGGTTCATGAGGTCCATGAAAATCGCAGGTGCATTGGTAAGGCCGAAAGGCATTACCAGAAATTCATAATGGCCATATCTTGTTCTGAAAGCCGTCTTGGGAATATCATCATCATGTACGCGAAGCTGATGATACCCAGACCGCAAATCGATTTTTGAAAACCATGTCGAGCCTTGAAGCTGATCGAATAGATCATCGATGCGTGGTAGTGGATATCGATTCTTAATTGTGAGCTTGTTCAATTCGCGGTAGTCGATACACATTCGGAATGACCTGTCCTTTTTCTTGACAAACAGGACCGGTGCACCCCATGGTGAATGGCTCGGGCGAATGAATCCCTTGTCAGTTAATTTTTGTAGCTGGCTCGCCAATTCCTACAGCTCTAAAGGCACAAGTCTGTAAGGAGCTTTGGCGACAGGGTTCGCACCAGGTAATAAGTCAATTCGAAACTCTTCTTGACGTTCTAGAGGAAGACCCGGCAAATCATCTGGAAATACTTCAGGTATTCCCTTACCTTCGGGTGAAACTTTAAGTGTTTTTGGGGAAACTTCTAGTAAAGGTCTTAAGCTGATGTCATGCACTAAAACACACAAGTACCTTAGGAAGAAATGTATAGCATTTTTAGCACACATTGTGGAGAAGAAAGAGAATGGAAAGAGGATTGAAGATGTTCCGGTGATCAGAGATTTTCCTGAAGTATTTCCAGATTGTGGAGAAGAAAGAGAATGGAAAAACATGATCACTTAAGTTCACAGTACATCTAATAATAACCGTGTCAATATCAATAATGTTTCCGTCAGCCACCTCCACGTTAAACGGTTTAGCTAAATATGTACGTGTTCTACCAAGCATGCATTCAAAATCATATGAAACAAAACTCCTATCGGCACCAGAATCGAATAAGACAGATGCATAAGAGTTGTTGATCAGAAATGTACCGTTGACCACGTCCTGGTTGGCTTGAGCAGCAGGAGCATTCAGTTGGAACGCCCGGCCTCTTTCCACCCTCTGATTATTCCCAGTCAACTTTGGGCATTGATTTCTAAAGTGACCCACTTCACCACACTCATAACAGGCTCTTGCCTATGCAGGTACCTGGTGAACAGGTGCGGCTTGTATCGGTTGAGCTTGAGGAGCGGGCAATGCAATCGGAGCAGGTTGCATCCTTTGTGCTTGCTGTGCACTCCGGCAAACATTAGCAAAATGGCCAAACTTGCCACAGTTGTTGCAGACGCGACAAGGCACGTTAGGCAAGTGATGATATCTGCAAGTATTACACTGGGGAGTATTCCCAATGTAATTCCTTGCAGTGTTGTGATTGGTTGATTGCTGCACAGACTTAGCAGCAGGAGCAGTGACCACGAAATTCCTGGTCTTTCTCTTTTTGTTGCAGCTTTTAGAAGAACTAGCAGCTTCAGACTTGACTTCAGTCTTTGTTTCTTTTGTAGCAGTTTTCACCTCCGACTTCTTCGTTACCTTCCTTGTGAGTGTTCCAGCCTTCACATGATTATCAGTAAGTGTAGCAGATAAACGGATGGTACCCTCAAGTGTTTTGGGGTTGATTCCGTATACAATGTCTTGGATCTGCATGGGCAGACCACCGATGTTCTTCTCAATCGCCCTCTCCAAGGGTGTCACCAGATGAGGCACCAGAAGACTATACTCATGAAATTGAGTATTGTAGATAACATTCTCCCCGCTATCCTGCTTGAGTTCCCAGAACTCCGTCTCCAGTTTCCTCATCTCACTGCGAGGACAAAATTCATTGGTCATCAAGTTCTTGACCTCAGTCCAAGTCAGTGCAAGGGCAGCATCAACTCCCCTAGTTCGTTTCTCCCCATTCCACCACGTTAGTGCTCTCTTTTGGAAAACACTAGTGGCATAACGAACTTTCAGATTATCGGGGCAATCGCTGTTGATGAAAGTGTTCTCCATGCTCTCGAACCACTGCAGCAGACCCGTGGCAGTTTCAGAACCTGTAAACTTCAGTGGGTTATAGGAGTTGAAGTGCTTGAACGTGCAAGTTGGCGGGTTTGCACCACCTCTGTTCTGATTTATATTCTGATTGGCTTGAGTTAACTGGTTCACCAATCCAGATTTAAGGTTTGCTAACTCTTGTATGCCGGAATTGGCATTACCGTTAGCATCTTCTGAGTTCGTATCGTCTCCGTTGTGACGGTGTGACGGCATGTTTCTAAAGAAATAGAAACATCTCATACAAACTATGATCGAATGAGTTCATTTTAAACAGTTAGGATTACATATAGGAAATATATTTTTCTCCTATCTGTTATTAAACTCATAACGTTTATAAATTTCCTAATATTATACTAAGTGTCCTAGTTGGTCATAACTAATATTAGTTAACTATTCCTAAGTTTCATACATTCTCCACCCTATATCAACACTGACAACTTCCCGATGCAATGCAACAAGCTTATATATAGGGCATATGCAGAGGTAGATCGCAATCTCCCCTACACCGTCCCACCACCGTTTCATTGCACCATGATTATGCCCTTTTTAGAATTTAGGGTGTATCATGTATCTTACCATAGTCTCAATTCGCAAACCTTATCCTAAGTAGGATAATTTTGAGTGAAGTGGTCTCTAGTTCCCTTGGACAATTAGGTTCGCCTAATGTCTAGATTCACCTGACACAGGTTCACCTATTTCTAAGTTCACCTAATGTCTAAGTTCACCTGACATTAAAGTTCTCCTAATGTCTAAGTTCACTAAAAGTCCATACTAAACCCAATGTCCATAATTATCAACGAGGGTTCATATCATCACTGAGTGCTCTTATTGTCACTAAGTGTTCATATCTTCCCTATAATTTATCCTCATCAAGTGTTCATACCATCACTAAGTGTTAGTATCATCATTCAATTCATCAATCTATCGCTAAGTGTTCGCGTCGTTCATTGATCCTATGCACCCTACGTGTCCAATAAGTGTATTCACATGGGATTTTATAAGTATTCATTGAGTATGATCATCCATGAGTCAATCAAATCCAAACCAATCTAACAACATACCATCAATCAATTTCCCATCAAACTCAACTGCACAACATTTCCTAGTAATTTCCTAATATTATCCTATGTTCCTGACGCTGACAGACCCCCAATGTATTACAAATGGTATATGTATAGGGCATATGCAAGGGTAGGTCGCAACCGCCCAAACCACCGTCCCACCACCTTTACAATACACCACGAGTATGTCCTTATCGAGTCATTAGGGCACAGATAAGCAAATAATTAGTAAACAACATATATAAATAAGATGTATAACAGGAGTTCAATTTACATGTAATAAACACATAAGCATGAAATCCTGAATATACTAACTAGTGTATGAAATAATTCATACTAGGGTATCCTACGGTTATAGACTAGGTCAACCATTTCTGGTAACCTAATTCCCTATAACCCAGGCTCTAATACCAATCTGAAACACCCCGACCGATGGCGGAAACGCCGGGATGCCACGAGGGATGTGTAGATTGTTCAAAAGCTCGTGGGCATCTAAATCAAATCATCATATATCCTTCAATCAACCAAAATAATTACACAAAAATCATGTCTATCATGAATTAGTTACATCAAATACAAAAGAGATTTAGCTATCCAACTAAATTCTATTAGCAAGAAATTCAGTTATTTAGCTAAGTCCAAGATCCTATACGATGATGTCCAAAAGTGTGAGTTCTTCTTCCTCAACCTACTTAGCTTCATTTCCTGAAACATGTGAAAATCAAGTGTCAACTACAAAGTAGTTGGTGAGTAATCATAAGTTTTATATTTAAAATCTTTTACAAGAGTTTTGAAGAGTTTATATTTTCTTGATGACATCCGTATGAGCATCTGTGAGATCATTCAACACAATATTCAAATACACAATCCCAACACATAAATTCAATCACATAATCACATATAATAATAAATCATCGATAATCAATAATATGTTCAATCAACCAATCATAACCCATCAATATTCTCAATTTATATAAGTGATCATACATGTATCATTGTATATGACCGAGGTCAATGACAACGACACACGGAGTTGTGGAAACATCCACGTGACAATACATGCAATTATTGAGGAAGACCGAAGTCAACCACAACGATTACACGGAGTGTGGAAACATCCACGTGACAATACATGCAGTCGTCGCGAATGACAGAAAGTCATTAGTAACAACTGATGGAATATGACAATCCATAACTATGGATCTCATACAAGCAAATAAGTGTCATCTCTGTGTTATCAAGTCAATATGTAAATTGGTATACATGTTTCCCCTCTGAGTTGAAAAACAAAATAGTTTAAAAGAAAGGGATGTTATGAGAACTCACCTGAGTCCTTAGAATCAGTGTGTATGTAGAATGCGCGCTCGCGTATTTATGGTGTGTTTATGTTCATGAGCGTATGTGTTTTATCTCAAATGCATATTTACAAATGTTTACTTTTACATCATTCATGTCCCATTGTCTTAATCCCCTTTTTATCACAAGTAAGTTGTTACCTGTAAGATCTTTTTACTTATCATGTTATAAGGATAACTCAACTTGTTAGCGTTGATTATATAATATTCAATAATTTATTTAAATAGTATTTTAATGTTATATCTAAATTATAGAGACGTCATTCTTACAAGCTTCTATGGTTACATTTATAGTCGCATGCATGCATTAATGCTTATCACCACCCCCATTTAAGTTAGTAAGACTTAAGTTGCAATTTAATAAAAACTATATATTTTAACTCATTCTCGTCCAATATTTAAATTAACTAAATCTTCATAATTTGATATAAGTATTTAACTAAAAAGGTGGTCACTATAGTCATTCATGCATGCATGATTATCATGAATTGTTCCTAGTGTTTAATCTTCCCCTCAACCCTAGTTCTTGCCCATTTGGGTTTGATTCACCAACAGGGCAGCGAACCTTTTTTGAATAAACCATAGGTTCGGCCCATCCTAGCACAAAGGTTCGGCTTGGGCTGATTATACACATAGGTTCGCAGAAAGCCAAAAGTTTAGCAATTTGCAGGGTTCGGCAATCAGGAATTTAGTCACAAGGTTTGCTGTATCATTAGTTTAAACAACCCCTAGGTTCGGCAACTATGGACTTCTGGCCAGCATAGGTTCGCTCGTAGGGGTTCGGCCTCAAGGTTCGGCCACTGAAAAGCTTCGGCTGACCAAGGTTTGGCCAGCCTAGGTTCGTGATCAGCAGGTCTGCATGGCGACGAAGGTTCGTGGCTCGAATAGGTTCGCCACCATAGGTACCTAGGGTTCGGCTGATGCGGGAGGAACCGAGGTTCGGCTAAAAGCTGGTGTTCCTGCCCATGAAGATTCGTTCCTACCTGGTTCGTCTAAGGGTTCGTTAGTAGAGAGGGTTTGGCAACAGCAAGTAGGTTCGGTGGTGGCTTGAAGGTTCGTGGCCCCCTAGGGTTCGGCGGTGTAAAGAGTCGGCTGGCACAAGGTTCGGCCACAGCCACTCACGAACCCTGCAACCTCAAACCCAGCTCAAACCTCCCGAACCTATTGCTCTTGGCCGTTCATCCTCATCATCTTCAACTCCTAGGGCCGTGCAAGTTCGCGTATAGCCTACCCATGTTCTTGCCCACTCGGTATAGGGTTTCTCATCGTCAAAACTCTTGTAAAGGTAATGATGAAAATAGGGTTTCATATAAACAAAACGCAGGAGAGAAAACTCGATTTTTACCTCGATATGTCGAACAAATGCAAGATTTCTTCGTGTCCTCTTGTTCCTCTCGATCCCCCGGTCGCGTGGACGCCAAGATCTCGAGAATCCGTCTAGAAATGAAGACGATAGGCTAGAGAGAAGGTAGAGAGAAATGTGGGTGTAGAGAGAGAGAAGTCTTGCAAATGGGGAAGAAGAAAGAAGGGTGGGCTTTTATAGCCCTGGATTTCCCCGTGTGCTCAGTCTCGTTTATTTCGCGTTAACGATTATAAGATGTTCGGTTTTTGACTAGCATTATATCTAAAACATGAAGTGTTAAAATAATTAAGTTTCGTTGCCACAAAAATAATTTTAATTAATACTGTTTCATAAAATGATCTCAAATAAAGTTGTTTCGTAAAACAGTTTCCGTTAAATTTTCGCTAACTTATTTGTTTAATTAAACAATTTATTCGGATTTAATTTAGGTTGTGATTCCTAATAAATATTTCTAGTTTTCATTTATTAATTTAATATCGTTAATATTATTTAATTATCTCGTCGAAACGCGTTACTTACGTACGTATTCGTAAAAATCGTCACCTTTGCGAATCCAACGCTCGTATCGCATTTCGATTTGATTTACGATTTATAGAATATCGTTTCAGAATATCATTCTTAATAATTATATTCGTGTGAACGATCACCCACGCGAATACATTTATTAAGTTAATATTTTTGAATTAACATTCTTGTTTAAATAATGTTCGTAACCTCACCATCGCGTAATTGTTTCTAATATCCTTTCATTATTTTATTAACTTAAACATTATAAATCCTAATCCAACCCACTAAACCATATCACTGACACATCCATGATAGACCGAAATATGCATATGTATAGGGCATATGTAGGGGTCAGTCGCAACTGCCCCAGCCACCGTCCCACCGCTATCTCGATAAACCATGACCATGTGTCCTTGACTATGTTTAGCAACCAAACCATAACGAACTCCTAATTCCTTTCATTCCATATCAAATCCATTCCAAGTCAAGGCATTAGCCTCACCCAACCCCAAAGTCTGAACATTTGAGTTCCACCAAGTTAATGCTGGACCCTCCAATGTTCCTGTAGCATACTTCACTTTGCTTTCATCAGGACAGTTGCACATCTCAAACACAGATTCCGCCTTTTCAATCCATCGAAGGAGTCCTATGGCCCCCTCCGACCCTTTGAAGTTGTGTGGTTTACAGTCCAAGAACATCTTGAACGTGCATGCCTGTGGGTTAACCAGTCCCCCAGCTGGACCATGTGGCCCTGTATTGTGTGTCTGAGCATATTGTGCGATTGCCTCTGCGACTCTGTTATTAATTAGCTCGTTGAGCTCAGCAACTGTCATGTGAACGTTCTCGTTTGCCATTATCTTCCTAGTTAAAAGAAATGTTAGAGCGTTATCAAAATCCAATGTGACATGTGTAAGCAAACAACAAACACAACATGTAATATATAAATCAACACAACTGTTGGAAATAAATAATAGTTTTTCAATAGATAGAAATTTGATTTAAGTACAATACTTTTGAAATCAAACATAAGTTTTCCAAACATCTAGTGTAGGAACACAACCCGTTCCTAATAAGTTTAAACAAAACAAATCAATCATCCTCGACAGTGGATTCAGGATCAGAATCAACAACTGGTGCTGGTTCTTCCCCTTCCTCCTCTTCATCGTCTTCATCCTCCTCTTCATTCTCCGAGACCACTAAATCCTCCAAGGCTACAAGTCTGCCTTCCAGAATCTCCGCTCGGTTCTCTGAAGCTTCAAGACGACCAATCAAATTAATCATCTCATCCCGCATATCGTTGACCAGATGGGCAAGATTATCTTGCCTTTCATTAGCATCCCATAATTCCCGAACGTTATACTCGATCCTGTCATTCGCCCAGTACAAATCCTCGCGCAGTTTGGCGATCTCTTCAGCATCAGTCCTTTGCCTCTTAGGCTCAGGAACATCTAATACCGGTGGTGGATGGGTAGAAGGTCCCTCAGCAGGGATCTCCTGAGCGCCCTCCACTGGCTCCTCCTCTGGATCCTCATCCGGGTCCTCCTCCGGATCCTCCTCCGGGTCCTCATCTGGATCCTCCTCCGGATCCTCCTCCGGATCTGAATCATCCCTCTCATATGGTGGAGGAGATGGAATAGGTGGTGCTGGTGATGACGGTGGTGCTGGAACTATCGGCTCCTCATCCTCAGAATCATCAATATAGATATATGGTGCTGATGATGATGCCATGCCTGTTACATAATACCATATGTAAGTGCAGTGCCATGGAATGTGTAAGCAAGTCAATTACATAATGTCATATGTAATTTCTAAGTAATACGTGTAAGCATATGTGTCTAATGTCTAACAGTCATAGTCTAAGTCTACAAATGCAAACCTAGTTCGCTATAACCAATTCTCTGATACCAATCTGTCACACCCCCAATTTTCAACTAACGGAATCATACCGTTTGGGAACGTGACAAACCAGGATCTCAGATCATTAGACATAACTAAGACCTCTATATGAATTTCAAAACATACTTTGGTCTAAAACATCAAAGTTTTTAAAGATTGCGGAAGCGTTTTAAAACAATAACCAAAGGAACAGTTGTAACATGTAAATTACAAAACAAAATCCCCAAATGTCTAATTCAACCAATATAAATGTAAAACATGCATGCGACTCTATCTCCTAGTCCATGCCAGCTTTGTTGCGCACCTTAGCGTCCTGAGAAAACATGTAAATCAAGTCAACACAAAGGTTGGTGCATAACACAGGTTTTAAGTATTCACAATGTTCAAAACAACAGTTTGAATATCAAGTTTGCAGATAACATAATCACACATGCATAGTCATGATAGCTAGTCATATAAACTATTTACATAAGTGCTCGACACCGAAGCTGACGATTGCCATGCTATAGCATGTTTTTGCCTTGCCACTATTGTCTAGCACAAACAATAGTAATGTGTGTTTGGTCAGTCAAACACCTGCGTAGATCCCATCTACCAGGTGAGGTTTGTCAAACCTAATAGATCTATTTCCAACTACCACGCTTTGCGCTACGGCAAAATAAACGGTTCGAAGTGTGTAAGGACTTTTAAATGCTATGTTGTCACATAATGTAAACAGCTAACTCATGCAAGTGATATGTATCTAAAAAGTTTGTTTGCACATGTTTTCTCCCCCAACACAGTTAAAATAAGAAAAGGGGCCGTGTACGCACCTTTGAGTATTGCAGAATGATCAAACACTCGTAAACTTGCGTAGAAAATCCTCTACGAAGAATCTGTGATTAAACAACAACCTAAAGTTATTCGGAATGTCGTTTTGTGCTTGGAATCACATACGTGTCAACACACGTATGTCAGATTTGTTAAGAATGTGCATATGTATATACGCGTGTCTTTTGAAATCGTTTAAATAAAATCATATTTGATTTTATTTAAATAACCTTAATTATACGCGATTTCGTTTCCGATCTAAAATATGAATTTTACTATTTCAATGTGTTCGTATTCCCGTTACGGTTCCAACGCAACTCGAACCAATCAAATCGGAGTTCAAACGAAGAAGTTATGGCTAAAATCAAAAATAGTTCAAAAATACAAAAACTGGCAGCCCTCGGGTTCGAACCCGCGACCTGCCACACATAACACACACACGCTACCAGTCTCGCCCGCTAGGGTTTCGCAACTTACTTCCTAAATTAATTCTTTTAACCTTTACTTAATCGGTTTCCCTTTTCCTTACTATAGCCGAAGCAAAACTTCCCAATTGGTCTCCAATTCGAACCCGATTAAGCACAAGACCTTAGGGCTTTGATTCCAAATGTTCAAACGAGTTTAGGGATGTGATTAATTTGATCATCAAATAACAGAAAGTTCCTCATCGTGACTCATCCTAGTTTCGAACGTGTATACCCCAATCTTTAATCAAAATCGTTTAATTCATTGAGGTTTCTTGAAATTAACTTAGGCTTATTCTTGATCGGTTCCTTCTGAAACTATCTATACCATTTAATTTCGTTCTTAAGCTTATTTGATACGAAACCCCCAAATAGGTTTCCATCAAAAACCCTAGAACTCAAATTTCATCAAAACGATGTTATCATCAGAAATTGTCTTATGGTTATGCTTAATCGGAGACTTATGAAACTAACTGTATGCTTGAATTTGATTATTAAACTTCTTAAACAGGAAACCCCCAAATCGTTTTACACTACGAACCCTAGAATTAGAAATCCACGAACTCGTTACGATTTCATGAAATTTACATAAGGTTGTTATCAATCGGAGGTTTCTGAAACTACCCATATGGTTTAATTTGATTCTTAATTCCGTTTGCCCTAGAACCCCCAAATCCGTTCATAGCATGAACCCTAATGATCGAACCCTTATAATTCGTGATTATCAGTTCGAATTAGCATGGGTTTTTGTTTAGTCGAAGGTTTTAGATTGTGTAAGCATCGATTATTACCTGTTTTGATGCCCGATTGAAGTAGCTCGACTTGTAGATGAAATTCGGCCAAGCTCCTAATCGATTCTTCTACTTGAACACCTTGGGATCAAATTGCTGATTGGATTCCCTTCTGAATATGCCGAGTATGGGTTCTGTGAACTTAATTTGATGTATTATGATCGATTATACCTATTTGTGTAATGACTAGAAACGGTTTTGCTTACAAATCGTTTATTTGGATTAAATTCGAAGCTTAATGAACTAATAACGCCTGATCATCATTACTAATCATCAATGGGATGATTTAATTTCGGTTACAAACCTTATTATTGGACAATTCGAATTTTGCCTCAATTTTCATACGAATTTTGACTCTAAAAGTCAAAACTTTGCATTTTAACCTACTTACCAACCTTATCCTTGTAATTGAGGTGTTTATGGCTTGTTTTGATAAATTTTAACCCTTATAAATTATTCTCGATCAATAACATATCACTTCGATTAACAAAATTAAACCAAAAATCCCGAATTATCATTGATTGGTTCAATTGGAATACTATTGGGCTAAATTAATCCATTTGGGCCTCATTATTGCCACTGGGCCTACATTAAACTCATTGGGCCTATCTTGGCCTTACTGGGCCAACCTTGGCCTTATTGGGCCTACTTTGGGCTCATTGGGCCTACCTTGACCTTACTGGGCCTTCCATGTCTTGTTGGGCCTGTGATCTCACCATTTTCAGTTAACAAGGTTAATCCGAAAAGTCGGATTGTCACATCATCCCCTTGTTGAAGGAATTTTCGTCCCGAAAATTAGTAAGTGTTAGGAGTAGTTAGGAAACTACTTACGAATTTAAATCGTACGTGTTAGTGTTATTTGATCATTCCGTGTACTTGTGTCTCACACACAAAATCTAATGCTTGCAACATCACAACTAAATGTGATCGTTCAATGTGACTGTTCGTGTATATACTAGTTAGTTCACCTAACTGTGACTGTTTGTATCTGATCATACTGTGCTGTGTAACCTCACAACCTCACACATAGTGAGTATCTGTAACTGTTCGTACTATGCAACCCCGCACATAGTAAAATGTGTGTAACTAATCATGTATGTACTACTATAACATGTAACATATGAGATATAGCACATAAAATGTAATGTAACACAAATGTTTATAACAAAACCAATTGAATAAAAGTGTTTGTGCTTACAGTTTGAAGTCTGAAGTGTTGATGTGTGAAACATCACGTCATCCCCTTGTTGAAGGAAATTTCGTCCCGAAATTTAACGTGCGCTCTCAGTGTTTGTAATAGCTGTTTTGAACAGATGAGGATACTTCTTCATCATTTGGTCTTCCTGTTCCCATGTGAATTCAGGACCACGTCTTGAATTCCACCGAACTTTGACGATTGGAATCTTGCTTTGTTTAAGTTGTTTGACCTCTCGGTCCATGATTTCTGCTGGTTCTTCAATGAATCGTAACTGTTCATCTACTTGTATTTCTTCCAACGGTACAATCAATGTCTCATCAGAAAGACATTTCTTTAAGTTCGATATATGGAAGACATCATGAACCCCGCTGAGTTCATCCGGTAGTTTGAGTTGATACGCAACCGGACCAATCCTTTTCAGGATCTCAAAAGGTCCTACGTAACGTGGACTAAGCTTCCCGCGCTTGCCAAATCGTATCACACCTTTCCAAGGTGATACCTTGAGAAGAACTCGGTCACCTACTTGAAATTCCAACGGTTTTCGACGTTTGTCAGCATAACTCTTTTGTCGATCCCGGGCCGCTGCCATACGGTTCCGGATTTGTACAATCTTCTCAGTCGTCTCGTGCACCAGTTCAGGTCCTGTTATCTGACTGTCACCAATTTCAGCCCAACAAACTGGTGAACGACATTTGCGACCATACAAAGCTTCAAACGGTGCTGCTTGAATACTTTATGATAACTATTATTGTAAGAGAATTCCACTAACGGTAAGTGATTCTCCCAGCTATCACCAAAGTCAATTACACAAGCTCGTAGCATATCCTCGAGCGTTTGAATCGTACGTTCACTTTGACCGTCGGTCTGTGGATGGTAGGCGGTACTCATATCCAAGCGAGTCCCCAATGACTTATGAAGAGATTTCCAAAAGTTGGAAGTAAATCGGGCATCCCGATCTGATATGATAGAGATTGGCACGCCATGCCGTGCTACCACTTCCTTGATGTAAATGCGAGTCAGTTTCTCCATCTTATCAGTTTCCTTGATTGCTAAGAAATGTGCAGATTTCGTTAATCGATCAACAATTACCCATATCGTATCACAACCACTCGGTGTACGGGGTAACTTAGTAATGAAATCCATCGAAATCTGTTCCCATTTCCACATCGGTATCTCTGGTTGTTGCAGTAAGCCAGATGGCTTCTGGTATTCAACTTTGACTTTCGAACAAGTCAAACATTTGCTAACGTACTTAGCAATATCAGCTTTCATGTCTTGTTGGGCCTACTTTGGGCTCATTGGGCCTACCTTGACCTTACTGGGCCTTCCATGTCTTGTTGGGCCTGTGATCTCACCATTTTCAGTTAACAAGGTTAATCCGAAAAGTCGGATTGTCACATCGTTAGAAACTCTCTGTATTTTCTCTGTGTGAGAATTGTGATCTTGCAATCATTTGTTGGTAATACAAAAGGTGTTTATTGAATTGCTTGTGTTCTTTGTATTTCTACATATTGACTATGGATTCCGCACGTAGTTAATAGTTCGTAGGACTTCGTATTTGATCCTGATCGGTTTGACGATCTCACCAAACCAGCAGTGGTATCAGAGCGTTAGGCTCGATTCTACGACTATTTGGACATCAATCTCAAGTAATTTGATCAGAAAATTCATCATCTTGGAGGTGTTCTTGAAGTTCTTCACGTTTTTATCAACAAAAAGCCAGATCTACGAAAACTTATCAAGTTTTAGCAACTTTTGATCCGATAGAAAGATGCGCCTCGAAAAAACGAAGATTTTGACTACTCATAGGCCTTCTAACTCCAAAAAATGAAGATTCTAGAGCCATTTTAGTGATTTGCAGATCTGTTCGTGCGATCTGCCGAACCTTTGACGAACCTAAGAGCCGAACCTACATAGGTGTAACATCAGTGCCAGAAACGTCACCGGAACAGTGATCTCTACAGTATATGAACAGTAAAACAGGTACGAACCATATACACTTAAGTACGTTTCATATTCATATCATTTATCATTCTCATTTTGTGTTATCATAGAACCAATTTCAGAAACATTTAACAGAAACACAGTTCAGAACAATGGTTCTTGAGTCAGATAATTATCTGGCAACACAGAACCATCATATGATTATGTGTTAGGATTCTATTGTGTATAAACGTATGTGAGGATTTACAGAACAAAACAACACGGATATCGTTACGCGAATGCTAAACCGACAGATTATTCGTATAGGTGACGATCTGTATGAATAAATCTGAAATTTTAACGTTCTGAATGATATCCGATAATTAGAAGACAATATTGAAAAGTGTAGTTATCGTCGTATTTGATCGGGTGACGATTCGAACAAATACGCGCGATGACCGCGCGATTCGATTTAAACGTTAGTTAAATGTTTCCGAAAATTTAAAATAAATAAAAGATATTTAGTTAATTTATTAGGAATCACAACCTAAAATAATTTTATTAATTCTATTTTATAACCGTAACGTTTCGTTACGAAAACGAAATGAAAACCGACGTTTTACGCGAAACCGAGCAACCCAAACGAATCCGAACATACCCGGGTATTTACCCTCATATAATGAGGCAATTAAACCTCATCTACCACCACCAACCATTCCCCAAAACCCCGTTCTCGTTCATATATCTCCCTCTCTACTCTCTCACTAGAATTTCGACTTCTCTCTAAGATTTCACCATCAATTCTCCACGAAATCTTGCATACTTGGTGTCAAAACGATCCTCCTAACCTGTAGAATACGAAAGTACAACGGATCTAAGCCCCTAACCAACAGATTTGAGGTAAACCCGAGAATTCTTTACGGTTTTAGGGTTTTGAAAACCCTCTTGGCCGCCCCTCTTTTGAGTCGACTCCATGCCTCAAAAACCCTAGGAAACCTCACCACACACTCTTAGAATGAAGTAGGAACAGGCGCCATCACGATATCCAGACGGTTGATTTGGAAACCTTGGCTGGTCGGTGTGGTGCTCGACTGCCGAATGAGGTTCATCAGAGGGGTCGAATGGCCTCATTCGAAACCCCATTCGCCGAATGACCTTAGCCATACCTAACCCCATTCGCCGAATGTCACCTCATTCGACCACCAGGTTCTTTCGATACTAAGCTCATTCGGCCAGCTCTCATTCGCAGGAATCAAGACCTATTCGACCAAACACTCATTCGATCACCTCCACATTCGACTGGTTAGTCTCATTCGGCCAAACCCTCATTCGACAACCCTCCATACGGCCCAACAATTCTCAGTCGGCCCAGGACACCTTTCGGCCCACCTTCTCATTCGTTGGTCGGGATGGTTCGATCACAAGGGCTAGAGTTGGTTAGGTTTGGATCACATGGTTACATGTAAGGGAGTTGATCGTGGAAATGTGAGTGCATGAAATAGTGTGTGTGTGCATGCATGGGAACAACACTCATGCATTACATACATAGAACTTTAATGTGTATACATGGGAAATCTTTTATCTTTAACACAAATGTTATACTAAGGATTTGGTAAGTTCGATCATGGGTTATTTCTTATGGGATTAATCAAATATGCAAGGGATTATTAAGGAAACCCTAGAATAGGGTTTTCACTAACATAAGGGTGGGAGTATTGATGTGATGGATTAACACTTAGTCCTTAGGAAAATTCAAGAGACATGACTAACCTAGATGATTTATCTAAATTATCTAGGCTTAGCTAATCAAATCATTGCTAAGAAATCATTTGGAACACGAAGTTTAAATCATGGACCGAGGTTGGCCTAATGGGCTTAACCCAAGCCCATCATGTACAATTTCATCTTCTTAAATTAATTATGCTATTTAATAAAATAAATTTAAATTGTAAACTTTGTTAAAACAAATTAAATGATTTTATAAATAAGAGTTTACTATAAAATGGATTAAATAATAATAATCGATTAACGATTTTAAATGTTAATGCGGAATAAGGGTTAATAATGGGTAATGAATTAGACTAAGTTAGATGAAGTCTTAGAAACTCATTAGTAATCTAGGACACTTAGTTGCACACCGAGACCAAAGCCGGAGATACAACGTCTATTATAAATACTTATCGTGTTCAAATCTCTTAAAACAACTCAGGTGCTAAGGACATATAAGCAACAGTCAAAGAGCGCGCATTATCTTTTGTGATTCATTTACACAGCAACACAGGTGAGTTCATTGCCCCTTTTCTAAACATTTTTGTTTTAAAACGCGGGGCTGAGAAGCATGCGTAAACTGTTTTTATTTAAACTGTTTATTTAAATGCTTTTATTTATTATATGTTTTACATATAAATGTTTGTTGATACTCCTAGACTCCTGTCTAGATAATTATTGAACAGATCAAATATCCAAATTTATTAAAGTATGAGTAACACTTTAAATTTAAACTCTAAATCAACCCTTAGTCCATCAAACTCAAACTCAAGAATCTAAACTCAAAGTGGAATCAAATGAACAAAATCAAAGGACCAAATTTAGAGGAATCATAACTCAGTGTGGGATCTGAGCACAAAGAATCATAAACAAATCAATTATCATTGTGAATCATGGGAATTCAAAAGATCAAGATCACGAGACTCAAGGAATCAGAAATCATAAATGTGTGTGAATCATTAAGATAATGAAATCATTATGATCTAATGAAATCATTAATATTCAAGTTAAGGTGGATGTCAGTTGTATAGGGAATCAAGACCACGTGTAACACACATATAAAGTCCCACTCAGATGCAGAAGACCTTTGGGTCAGACTGTAACAGGAAATAACTAAACGATCAAATGGAATCAATATCAAAGTCAAATCAAGCGAATCAAGAGATCAAGAATCAAAGGATATCCTTAAAGTCCCACTCAGATGCAGAAGACCATTGGGTCAGGCTGTAACGGGCAAAACATTAAAATCCCACGTAGTTCAGGTGTACTCCTTGTGAGTTATGCCTGACATGGGTCACGTGTGAGAGGTTACAACTTGGACAACCACCAACAACTAAGTCTAAGTGATTGAGTTTTATTTATTTAATTAAATATTGAACATTTATTTCTATTACTGACTTTTGGGAAATCATATATCTATGATGAACTCAAGAGAATCAAAGGTAAATCAAGTTTTGGGAAAACAAAATCTAAATCAGAGGTGTGTAGGGTAAAAATGCTTAATTATCATTAACAACAGTGTCATATGCATATTAGTATGTGGTGGGATGGCGTCTGGGCGAGTTTGTTGGCTTGACCCAGGGGTATGCCCTATATATAAGCATACCGATATGGATATTACATGTGAAGTTAATGAGGTTAGGGTCTTTACCGAAGGAGGTTATCAAATCATTTTCAAATCATTATCAAATCATTTTCAAACACTAAACTATATGAACTCACCAAACATGTGTTGACTTTATTTTTGCATAATTTCTCAGGTGACGAACAGGTCAACTGAAGAGTTGTTTCTTTTGGACTAGGTTACAAATAGAGTACCTAGCTTTTGGACCTGCATATTTTGGACATCATACACCATTATTTTGCATATCTTGTGCAGATACAAGATTGAAGATTTATGATGTTATAGCAGATTTACCTTGTTAAATTATAAACTTAACTGATGTAATTTAACTTTGTAATTCTATTTTATTTTAGCAAGTTTCTCATTTATATATATCATGTGCAATGTAAACAATCTGATCATTCTGATTATCACTCACGATATCGCGCCCCGGGAACCTTCCGCTCGTCGGGGAAACCCGATCCTACCCCGCCGGCTCGGGGTGTGACAGATTGGTATCAAAGCCATGGTTATAGAGAAATATAGGTCACTTATTTAAAACGGTTTGGCCTAGACTATAACCTAGGGACCCTGCATGTAGAGAACATAGGAATCAGGAATTTACTTGCATTGTGTCTTCTGCATTCGATCATTGCACTAACCAATGTTCTATTGGTTATGATTAGAATGTCACCAAGAAGACAACCATCACCGCCTCTCCCTTCGCAGGAGACGGACCCAGCAGTCGAGGCACTTGCAACTCTGATCACTGAACAGTTGGTGGCGGTCCTCCCTGGAATCATCACTCGGATCAGGAACAGTGAGGAGTTTGCTAGGAACTTCCCACTACTTGCTGCAGAGAAGAAAGAACCGGAAGGAGGAGAAACAAGCAGGAAGCGAAAGCGATGTTCTAAGAAATCAAGAGAACTTGTAATCTACACTGAGGCCATTCCCCTACGCCAGATGGCCGTTGCTCCAGAGTCGGAGAGTCGTAAGTGTTATGCTGGCAAATTTCCTTTATGTGCCACGTGCGGTCTTCACCATTCTAAGGATAAACTATGCAAACATTGTCTGAACTGCGGGGGGAAAGGGACACTGGAGTCGTGATTGTAATAATCCCCCGACTCATAACCAGAATCCTGGAAACACTACATATCCTCTTCCTCGATACAGAAAGGATTGCTATGTGTGCGGACTGTCCGAACACATTTCACGAGACTGCCCCGTGAGGATATCTTCCACCAGTCCTGCACAATCTAAGGGAAAAGCTCCCCTCTGTTCGGATTGTCACTACGATCATCAAACTGAACTCTCATGTGTACAATGCACGCGCTGTGGAAAGACGGGACACTGGATGCAGCAGTGTAGGTCATCAACAAACCTCTACTTCCCGTCAATATGTTGGCATATTCCCTAAATGTGCCAGATGTGGTTTCCACCACGGTGAGAAGAAACCTTGTAAACACTGTCTGAATTGTGGAAGATACGGACACTGGATCCAACAGTGTCGGTTTAATTCCACTAGGAAACAGGAACAAATAGCGAGTACCTCTACTTCCTCTCATCACAACAACAACTGCTACACGTGCGGAATGCACGGACATTTCGCAAGGGACTGCCCTAGGAAAATGCCTCCAGCAGACCCAGCAGTCACCGAGGAACTACTCGCTTTACCTGCTCCTGGGGGACACTCGAAGTCCGATGACTCCATAGGTATGTCAATTTCAGCTTGATACATTAAATTATTTATTAGTGTATTAATCAGAACTGCATAGTCTATTGTAATTTTAGAAGCAATAAAATTTAAGATAGCCGTAAGCAAATTCAGTGCCAAAAAGATAATCGAAATCATGACTTAAGGAATCTCTAGGTTAAGTAAGTGTCAAAAGATTAAATAGAGATAGAGAAATTCTTAATTACATTTTAGATACTGTATTTAGGAAGAAAACCTTATTTAAATAGAACACTAAAAGCCGTAGGAATTCAAAATGTCCGAGTTAGTGTGTAAACTTTCATTTTCTATCTAGACCTCCTAGAATTTGAGTTACTTAAGTTAGAGAACTCCGGCCCTAGGATGTTAGAAAAGGTAAATGTGAGAATTGTGCTAGGTTTTTATCTAGATCAAATAAGTAGATCAGGGGAAGTCATTTGTGAATGCAAGATGAAGATACGCCAGAGAAGATATTCCGAATGAAATATGGGCATTCCAAGTTACGGTAATGCCTTTCGGGTAGAAGGGTGCACCTATGGTTTTTGTGGACCTCATGAACCAAGTGTGCAAACCCTATCTAGATTAGTTTGTCATTACCATTAGGGATGACATACTGATTTATTCTATTAGCAAGACAGAATGCGAATGATATCTCAGGGATATTCTGGAGTTGTTAAAGGAAGAACAACTCTATCTTAATTTCTCTCATTTTGAAATTAGGATGAGAATAAGTCACAGATGGAACAACAGTTACAATGAGTTCCGAAAGTCACATGACTTTCGGGTAGAAGTAAGATAAATATACATCATCTTGCAGATAGGTATAGGATTACTTAGAAGGTAAAACATCACCTTTATCCTAATAGTACTACTATATCTTATGTAGACCTTCCCGATGTATAATGTACACTTTCAAGCTGAGAATAGATTAAACAAATGGTGAAGTATGTATACGGTTATATCAAATAACCTAAGGATTCACCATGTGCGACTTAAGGATCTCGATCCGACGATCAACACCTATAGTTGTGAGAGTCACCTACGAAAGCTTTAAGGAGTGTGTCAAATTGTAGAGCTGAAAGACAGTTCGAGATAAACCGGATGAGATACCTACTACCAAAATAGTGGGTGGATTCCGGTGATAGGTCAATCCAGGAGACTTACTCTTGAGAAGACACACGTGCCAGAAAAATCAGTGCATCCGAGCGCCGATAAAATGTATCGAGACTTACATAGATTTTATAGGTGACCGGGAATGAAGAAGGACATAGCCGAATATGTCGGCAGATGTCTTACGTGTGCAAGAGTAAAGGCGGAACACCAGAAACCGTCAGGGTTACTGGAACAGTCTGAAATTCCGCTCTGGAAGTGAGAACAAACAGCTATGGATTTAGATGCCAAGCTACCCCGCACTTCCGGTGGTCATGATACCATTTGAGTTATTAATGATCGATTGACAAAAATCTACCTATTTCTTGCTAAGACAGGAGATTTCATGATAGATAAACTGACACATTATACAGCAATGAGATAGTGGTACGACACAGTGTATCATTGTCTATCAACTTGGATACAGATAGCAAATCCACGTTAAGGTTCTGACCAACATCGCAGAAACCTATAGGGATGTATTTAAATCTGAATATAGTTCACCATCCACTAACGGACGGTCGAAGCTAAAGTATGACACAAACTCTGGAGGATATGTTGAGAATTTGTGTGTTAAGTTTCAGTGGAAATTGGGACCCTCAATTGCCACTGATCAACTTCTCCTACAACAGCAGTTATAATAGTAGCATTGAATGTACACCATTCGAGGCTCATTAAGGCCGGAAGTGATGGTCACCGAGCTGTTGGATTTAAATAGGAGATAATCGAACAACTAAACCAGAGCTTAGCCAACAAACTATTGGCAAGATTGTTCAGATTTAACAAAGTCTACAGACAGCAAGGAGCAGACATAATAGCCAAAATGATGAATAATGTCAGCCATTGACATTTCAAGTGGGAAATCGTATCAAGTTAAAGGTATCCCCCAAAGAAAGGTGTAGTCCATTTTGAAATCAAAGGACGAATAAGCACCACGATACATAGGACAGTTCGAGACCATCGAATGTATTGGTCCTATGGCATATAGGTTGAGGTCATCAAATCATCTCGGTAGGATGCGTGACGTGTTTCACGTCTCGAACTTGAAGAGATGCCGTACTGACGAATCGCTCGTCATACAAATTGAAGGAATTCAATTGGACGGACATTTATACTTTGTCTAAGAATCTTAGAAGAGTATGCCTCGCTAAGTTAAACAACTAAGGCGAAGCGGTACTCCGATTGTTAGGTCTCATTGGAATTCAAAGCGCAAACTCAAGTTTACTTGGGAAATGCGAATATCACACGATGTTCAGGTAATCCCCAATTGCATACAGAGAAAACCGTACCCGATATATATTCTTAAATTTCTGGACGAAATTTCTCTAACAAGGGGAGACTGTAACATCAGTGCCGGAAACGTCACCGGAACAGTGATCTCTACAGTATATGAACAGTAAAACAGATACGAACCATATACACTTAAGTACGTTTCAAATTCATATCATTTATCATTCTCATTTTGTGTTATCATAGAACCAATTTCAGAAACATTTAACAGAAACACAGTTAAGAACAATGGTTCTTGAGTCAGATAATTATCTGGCAACACAGAACCATCATATGATTATGTGTTAGGATTCTATTGTGTATAAACGTATGTGAGGATTTACAGAACAAAACAACACGGATATCGTTACGCGAATGCTAAACCGACAGATTATTCGTATAGGTGACGAACTGTATGAATAAATCTGAAATTTTAACGTTCTGAATGATATCCGATAATTAGAAGACAATATTGAAAAGTGTAGTTATCGTCGTATTTGATCGGGTGACGATTCGAACAAATACGCGCGATGACCGCGCGATTCGATTTAAACGTTAGTTAAATGTTTCCGAAAATTTAAAATAAATAAAAGATATTTAGTTAATTTATTAGGAATCACAACCTAAAATAATTTTATTAATTCTATTTTATAACCGTAACGTTTTGTTACGAAAACGAAACGAAAACCGACGTTTTACGCGAAACCGAGCAACCCAAACGAATCCGAACATACCCGGGTATTTACCCTCATTTAATGAGGCAATTAAACCTCATCTACCAACGCCAACCATTCCCCAAAACCCCATTCTCGTTCATATATCTCCCTCTCTACTCTCTCACTAGAATTTCGACTTCTCTCTAAGATTTCACCATCAATTCTCCACGAAATCTTGCATACTTGGTGTCAAAACGATCCTCCTAACCTGTAGAATACGAAAGTACAACGGATCTAAGCCCCTAACCAACAGATTTGAGGTAAATCCGAGAATTCTTTACGGTTTTAGGGTTTTGAAAACCCTCTTGGCCGCCCCTCTTTTGAGTCGACTCCATGCCTCAAAAACCCTAGGAAACCTCAGCACACACTCTTAGAATGAAGTAGGAACAGGCGCCATCACGATATCCAGACGGTTGATTTGGAAACCTTGGCTGGTCGGTGTGGTGCTCGACTGCCGAATGAGGTTCATCAGATGGGTCGAATGGCCTCATTCAAAACCCCATTCGTCGAATGACCTTAGCCATACCTAACCCCATTCGCCGAATGTCACCTCATTCGACCACCAGGTTCTTTCGATACTAAGCTCATTCGGCCAGCTCTCATTCGCAGGAATCAAGACCTATTCGACCAAACACTCATTCGGTCACCTCCACATTCGACTGGTTAGTCTCATTCGGCCAAACCCTCATTCGACAACCCTCCATACGGCCCAACAATTCTCAGTCGGCCCAGGACACCTTTCGGCCCACCTTCTCATTCGTTGGTCGGGATGGTTCGATCACAATGGCTAGAGTTGGTTAGGTTTGGATCACATGGTTACATGTAAGGGAGTTGATCGTGGATATGTGAGTGCATGAAATAGTGTGTGTGTGCATGCATGGGAACAACACTCATGCATTACATACATAGAACTTTAATGTGTGTACATGGGAACTCTTTTATCTTTAACACAAATGTTATACTAAGGATTTGGTAAGTTCGATCATGGGTTATTTCTTATGGGATTAGTCAAATATGCAAGGGATTATTAAGGAAACCCTAGAATAGGGTTTTCACTAACATAAGGGTGGGAGTATTGATGTGATGGATTAACACTTAGTCCTTAGGAAAATTCAAGAGACATGACTAACCTAGATGATTTATCTAAATTATCTAGGCTTAGCTAATCAAATCATTGCTAAGAAATCATTTGGAACACGAAGTTTAAATCATGGACCGAGGTTGGCCTAATGGGCTTAACCCAAGCCCATCATGTACAATTTCATCTTCTTAAATTAATTATGCTATTTAATAAAATAAATTTAAATTGTAAACTTTGTTAAAACAAATTAAATGATTTTATAAATAAGAGTTTACTATAAAATGGATTAAATAATAATAATCGATTAACGATTTTAAATGTTAATGCGGAATAAGGGTTAATAATGGGTAATGAATTAGACTAAGTTAGATGAAGTCTTAGAAACTCATTAGTAATCTAGGACACTTAGTTGCACACCGAGACCAAAGCCGGAGATACAACGTCTATTATAAGTACTTATCGTGTTCAAATCTCTTAAAACAACTCAGGTGCTAAGGACATATAAGCAACAGTCAAAGAGCGCGCATTATCTTTTGTGATTCATTTACACAGCAACACAGGTGAGTTCATTGCCCCTTTTCTAAACATTTTTGTTTTAAAACGCGGGGCTGAGAAGCATGCGTAAACTGTTTTTATTTAAACTGTTTATTTAAATGCTTTTATTTATTATATGTTTTACATATAAATGTTTGTTGATACTCCTAGACTCCTGTCTAGATAATTATTGAACAGATCAAATATCCAAATTTATTAAAGTATGAGTAACACTTTAAATTTAAACTCTAAATCAACCCTTAGTCCATCAAACTCAAACTCAAGAATCTAAACTCAAAGTGGAATCAAATGAACAAAATCAAAGGACTAAATTTAGAGGAATCATAACTCAGTGTGGGATCTGAGTACAAAGAATCATAAACAAATCAATTATCATTGTGAATCATGGGAATTCAAAAGATCAAGATCACGAGACTCAAGGAATCAGAAATCATAAATGTGTGTGAATCATTAAGATAATGAAATCATTATGATCTAATGAAATCATTGATATTCAAGTTAAGGTGGATGTCAGTTGTATAGGGAATCAAGACCACGTGTAACACACATATAAAGTCCCACTCAGATGCAGAAGACCTTTGGGTCAGGCTGTAACGGGCAATAACATGAACGATCAAATGGAATCAATATCAAAGTCAAATCAAGCGAATCAAGAGATCAAGAATCAAAGGATATCCTTAAAGTCCCACTCAGATGCAGAAGACCATTGGGTCAGGCTGTAACGGGCAAAACATTAAAATCCCGCGCAGTTCAGGTGTACTCTTTGTGAGTTATGCCTGACATGGGTCACGTGTGAGAGGTTACAACTTGGACAACCACCAACAACTAAGTCTAAGTGATTGAGTCAAATAAGGCCCAATCATCATGTCTTAGTTGTAATTAAATGTTTTATTTATTTAATTAAATATTGAACATTTATTTCTAATACTGACTTTTGGGAAATCATATATCTATGATGAACACAAGAGAATCAAAGGTAAATCAAGTTTTGGGAAAACAAAATCTAAATCATAGGTGTGTAGGGTAAAAATGCTTAATTATCATTAACAACAGTGTCATATGCATATTAGTATGTGGAGGGATGGCGTCTGGGCGAGTTTGTTGGCTTGACCCAGGGGTATGCCCTATATATAAGCATACCGATATGGATATTACATGTGAAGTTAATGAGGTTAGGGTCTTTACCGAAGGAGGTTATCAAATCATTTTCAAATCATTATCAAATCATTTTCAAATCATTTTCAAACACTAAACTATATGAACTCACCAACCATGTGTTGACTTTATTTTTGCTCTCAGGTGACGAACAGGTCAACTGAAGAGTTATTTCTTTTGGACTAGGTTACAGATAGAGTACCTAGCTTTTGGACCTGCATATTTTGGACATCATACACCATTATTTTGCATATCTTGTGCAGATACAAGATTGAAGATTTATGATGTTATAGTAGATTTACCTTGTTAAATTATAAACTTAACTGATGTAATTTAACTTTGTAATTCTATTTTATTTTAGCAAGTTTCTCATTTATATATATCATGTGCAATGTAAACAATCTGATCATTCCGATTATCACTCACGATATCGCGCCTCGGGAACCTTCCACCCGTCGGGGAAACCTGATCCTACCCCGCCGGCTCGGGGTTTGACAATAGGTTCGTGAGAAATAGGTTCGTGGGAACCTCTAGGTTCGCCAAAAACGTCATAGGTTCGCCAAAAACCTTCCTAGGTTCGCCAAAACCTTCATAGGTTCGCCAAAACCTCAATAGGTTCGTGAAAAACCTCAAAAGGTTCGTGAAAACCTCAAAAGGTTCGTGAATAGGTTTGGGAGAACCTCTAATAGGTTTGTTCGAAGAGTTTTGCAAGAAATATACCATTTTAAAAGTTCAAGTAAACCTTGTTTACCTATTTTGGGCCTTTCGGATCATTTGGGATAGGTTTCAAGACATAATTCGGACGTTAAGACGAGGTTTGAGCTGTTTTGTTTTTGAGAGGTTAAACTTTCAAGTTCTGAACATAAAAGTTAAATATGACATACAAGAACTGGAATGTGGAATGGTTGGCTAACAATGGACTTGTGTTGGACAATTTGGACTATTATCCGAACTGGAGATCCACATTCGAAACGTTTATTGCTAAAGCGGATGAAAATTATCAGAAGTTATTGTACAATCAATACAAGAAACCATGTCTGAAATCAAAGGATAATTTTAGGACATCAAAACTGAATGAAGATCAATTGTTTGAATTTAATCAAGAAAGAGAATTGTGTGACTTGTTTTCGGTGATCATTTCTAAAGATATTAAAAAGACTGATTTTGAACAAATGCCACATTCATGTGCAAAGTGGAGTTTGTTACAACTTGCATACAACAATCATGTTGCGAAGAAGATCAATGATGCTTATGATCGTCTTTTACCACTTATGCAAGAATTGACATATTTTCAATTTGATATCACTGATGGGCAAATAGTTGAGAAGCTTACGCAATTCTTACCTTATCGATGGAGTGATTTTGTTGAAAGAATGAAGGAAACAGAAGTTATTCATCATGTCACGTTAATAAACTTCAAAGATGTGGTTGATAAAATGGAATCAGAGATAAGGAGAACCGGAAAATGGATTGTGAAAATTGTTGATTCCTCGTGGATTGATGAACAAAGAAACATGTTAAAGGCAAGTATGAGTGCTGAGAAAGAAAAAGAAGATGTTGATGAAGGAAAGGAAGATGATCTGAAAACTGAAGATTGTATTGACACAAGTGTGAATTTAAGGATGGAAGGTACTGATGAAGAGAAGAGTGAGGATTTTTCAATGTCAGAATCTCATATAACAATTGAACCTGAAATGTCTGAAGATAGCAAACAGATGACTGAAGTTGTAAATAAGAGATGTAATGTAACTGAAGATACACACATTCTTGATGATTCTGATATCAAAAGTGAGATGAAGAAGTCTGAAGATGATGCTTTGAAGTCAAAGGATGAAACTTCAAGTGTTGAAGTGGTGTCAACAGAGAATGAGAGTGTTTATGAGGATGCCTCTGATGATTTGTCTGAAACAACTACCATCATTAGTGAAGACTATTGTCATACCATTTCAGATAAATAGGTAAGTTCAGGTAAGTTTTCTAAACTCTCGTGCTCTAAATGTTTAAATCTTGAGGGAAAAATTTGGAGTTTGGAGGAAGAAAACTTAAACTTGAAATGTGACTTATCAAACTGCAATGAAGCATACATGGTTTTAAAATCAAATGAAAAGTTTTTACAAAACAAATTGCAGAATTGAAGTCACAGGTTCAAAAGTTGACTGATGATTTGTCAAAGTCAAATGTCAATAAAAGTGTTTCTGAACAAAAACTTGACATTCTGAGTAAAATAAATGTTGAATTGACAAAAGCAGTAAATAAAATTAAACTCAAAATGGACAAGGCAAAAACAGACTTGGACAGAATCATGCACAAATTGGAGAATTATTACGAGGATGTAATTTCTTCAAGTCCCCTTATTGAGGAATCAAATGATAGTGAAATTTCAAAAGATAACACTTTCAATAAGGGAAAGTCTTCAATTTGTGCTGATTACAACATTCCTCCGATTGTTGAAGATTGTACTTTTGAGGAATGTGATGAGGAGACATTGTACAGATGTGGGTTGATGGATGTACATAAGGATTATGATGATTCTCACAATAATATCTTTGATGATGTAAAATCATGTGTTTCAAACTCTGCATCATCATCCAAAAAGAAAGTTTCTTTCAAAACCCCATTGGTTGAAATTAAAAAGTTTTCAAAGAATGAAAATATGAATTTTTCAAAGCAAAATGGTTTTTCAAGTTCAAAACCTAAACGTCAAATTCAATCAAAATGGGTTGTGAAATCATCATGTGCATCAAACAGAGTGGAATCAAAGTGTGATACTTCAAAGTCTTGGAACAAAGACAATATAATACCTGTAATTAATTTACATAAATGACAACGTAAACATAAAATTTAAAACTTAAATAAATGAGCATATACTTGATTTCAATCAATTGCTAGTAAATAGAATACAACCGATCAATTTGCTTCTTTCCGTTTTCATTTATGTGGGTGAACCAAGAGTATGAACCTTAACATAATATTAACCCACCATTGTATCACGTAGCCACAACTGTTATCACTACCTTCACGCCACCTCCTTTTTTAACAACCGATGCAGCACCGTCTTGATTCGAGGATCTTCAACCGTTGGCAGACAACATTTTTGTAAAATCTTAATCTTACCGCATCATCATCTTTAAAGCCACCGTCGGCGGCCTTCAACCCCAACCACCACCATCGCCGAGCACGTCATCATTAAACATAACAGGAATGGAATATTATTAGATTGTGAATACGGTTTCATCTCGGTTACTAATCGCTCTCGTATTATGCTTAAGGTAAGTTCTCGCTAATTTAATCTGGTACAATTCGTTATGTTGATGCTCGGTTCATCGCGAATCTTGACAACTCTCGGATTCGGATCGATGTATCAAGTTTTCAACATAAAAAGTTTGTTTAAACAACATCAACCAAATTGGAGATGCAATAAAAAATCACGATTGGGAGATTTAGATTACATGTTTATGTGGGTATATACACACACATCTCGCATGATGACTGAAGTTCCCAAATATATATATATATATATATATATATATATATATATATATATATATATATATATATATATATATATATATATATATTTGTAGTTAGAAACTTTCTGTTTAGTTTTGGTAATGAAGGCGATGAATCGGTTTAAGTTAAGTACCAAACGAACATTCAAGAACTAATCTAAAAATTACAGAAGTGAAAACGATCAAATATAACAATTGTAAATGAAGCTTGATTAGTTGAATTTTTTTAGAAGTATGCTCAAATATGTTACTAGTTCGAATCCTTTCAAATACAATTATTTAATTGTGCTATGCTAAAATTCTTAAATAGTAACATTTCTGATCGAAGACTAAAAATATTTATCAAATTAATGACTATTTAAAATCATTAATAAACGATTTAGTAAGTAAACTGATTATGCCGAATAAACATTGAAAAGTCTAGACCGTCGAAATTAAGCGATTCCGTATACAAATCAAAAATCGTTTAAACTAACATGTAATTATACAAAACACAGATTTCTAAATTGTCGGGATTTTGGATTACTTGCTTATTTTTTTTCTGCTGATTAATTGCTCAGGCTAAGGTACGGATTTTATTTCCTTATCTCATAGTATATCTGATTTTGCTTCGTTTCTATACGGATTCTGTTTAATTAAATCTTAGTATTCCTATTTCTGTAAGCGTTTAATTTCTGTTTCGATATTGCCACGATATGATATCGTGTTTCCCTGCTTCGTTTAAAATGCAATATATCTATATTATTGTACTCATTATTGCATGATCTGATTATGACATAACTTGGTAGTTTAACTACCCTACTGAACCTACTGAACTTCTGATCTGTTACCCGAGCATGCCCCTACCTGTAAGGATGACTACAGGCCCTTCATGGCGGCAACCATGACGTGGAACCACCCGTGGCGGTTAGCTGAGTTCACGGCGTCTCTATTTAGTACTCTGATAGTACACTTGTGCACCTACTGAATTCTGGAGAGGCGTATGGACTGGTCCTAGGATAATTTTTAAACTGTACTTTCTGATTTCTGGGGGATAGTGACGTGTATGCCAACACTAACTATCTCATGTGTCTGGTAAGCGGGAGTAGCTACCCGTGAACCTTACACTTTTATATGTACAGTCGGCTCGTGGTATATTCTGGGATTTCCCACTATTTCTGACTTACGTTATAACCTATATTATTGTTTCTGAAAGGTTATATTTGATTCGAGTCAGACCACTGTTTACTGTTTCAGTTTCTGTTACTTCTCTGCATCTGGTATCTGTTTATGATTGTTATTCTCATTATCTTCACCACCTTCTTAACTTCTTTTAATTACTGTTGTTTATTCGTTACTGAGCATTCTTTGGCTCAGCCGTATTTGTTTTTGTTGGTGTTTATATGTATTGTATAGGTAATCCAGGAAATCAGGCTGGGAATTGAGGAACGAGAGACAAAAGAATTATCAAGGATTTATTTTACAAATAATGTAATAGAATTTATCATAAGACTTTGAATTATGTTTTTGGGTGACTTATGTAAGACTTTTATTACATTTTAATTTACTTTGGATTGTTGCATTAATTCTGATCTCCGTATAAGTGACACGTCAGCCCTAATCGGGTTGGGGTGTTACAGTTATGGTATCAGAGCTTAAGGCTCTTTCCTGTAGAAAACTTAAACGAACTAAAACACGTGAGATTAATGGGTAGACGTCGGGTTAGGATTCAGAGGTTCTGATTAGTCAACACTGTTTCCTAAATCGGGTAATATGTTTCAGATGTCGTCTGAGCACACGCAAACAGACCCTGCTATCACAGACGCGATCAATCGAGCTCTTAATGAACGACTGCCAGATATAATGGAAACAATCGTGCACTTGTTGAATCCTACGAGCAACGTTCCGCCACCTCCTCCTCCTCCAAATTATCCACCTCCTCATATTCCTGATCCACCACCTTATGGTTATGAGAATCACACAAATAACACTGCATCAGGCATTCATGTGTGGCTGGCTAGATTTCAGAAACAGAAGCCACGGTCGTTCACGTCTGCGCCTGATCCGATGGATGCATGCAACTGGATTATGCATATTGAAAAGATCTTTGAGGTTTTGGGAGTTGAAGATCAGTATAAAGTGAGGTTAGCTGCATATAAACTTGAGGATGATGCACAGTCTTGGTGGAGAGGAATCAAACATGCTCAAGGTGGAGATGTGTATGCTGCTACATTAACATGGGAAGAATTCAAGGAAGTATTCTATCAGCAATATTTTTCCACTTCACATCAGGAGAAGTATTATCGAGAGTATGCCACCATTGCTCAGAGGGATGATGAGCCGATGAGAGAGTTCATGGCTCGATTTACTCGATTAGCTAGTTTTCTGGGTGAAGCTGCTGGAAGTCAACAAGTGCAAGCAAATAAACTCAAGTGGGCTGTTTGTGACAGGTTTAAGAAGATGATAGTAATGATGAAGTTCAGTAACATCACTGAAGTTGCTGATGCAGTCCAAACTTTAGAATTAACAGAAAATGTTAAACCAGCTGGTGGAAACAAGAAAAGAGATGGGGAGAATGATCGTGTTCCATACTCAGGGAAATCATCATCACAAAATTTGCATCTGAGAAACAATAAACCAAAATTCAATCATAACCAATACCCAAATCCAAACCCACCTCCACCATGTACCACTTGTGGTAAACCTCACCGAGGGGTATGTCGTTTTACTAAAGGTTTATGCTTTAGATGTGGTCAAACTGGTCACTTGGTCAAAGATTGCTCTCAACCAGACACACGTATGATTACAGCAGGAAATCAAGCAAAAACTACTGTAGGTGGAAGAGTTTTTGCATTGACTGCTCAGGATGCTGCCCAAACACCAGGTGTGTATTTCTGTAAACATAAGTTTCTGTAAATATAAACTTCTGTAATAAATGTGTGTTAGTTAATTTTAATTATCTGAAATTGAGTGTGTCTGACCTAGTAAGTAATGAATTAGGAATCATTTCTGGTATGCTTCGTTATGGTGTCCGTGATATATCTGTTTTATTCGATACGGGAGCAACACACTCGATAGTGTCTCACTTGTTTACCAAGTATCTCATGATTCCACCAACTATTCTGGAACCTGCACTGGTTATCACTACCCTGTTGGGGAATCGATTTCAATTTTGCGAATGTGTCGTGACTGTCCGATCCAGATTGAATCCATCATCAGGAAGGCTGACTTATTCCCGATGCAGATGAATGATTTTGATATGATTCTTAGATTGGTTATCGATACACAGAGTCACCATCGAATGTCAAACACATCGTGTACTCTTTGGTGATCCAACAAGTCCTTTACTTATTTATCAGGGGATTCAAACTCGCAAGCCTCTGAAGATTATTTCGTCGCTTAAAGCCCAGAAATTCCTATTACACATATGGTTGTGTCGGATTTCTGGCGTCGGTGAAAGTCGCTATTGCTCGTGAACATTTAAAAGAAGTCCAGAGTCGTCAAAAGAGTTATGCGGATAAACATCGTCGAACTTTAGAGTTTAACGTGGGAGATAAAGTATTTCTTAAAGTTTCTCCTTGTAGAGGTGTACGTCGATTTGACTTGAAAGGAAAACTCAGTCCGAGATTTATCGGACCGTTTGAAATTCTCGAACGAGTTGGTGAAGTTTCTTATCGTTTAGCGTTACCACCTCAATTATCTCACGTGCACAACGTTTTTCATATGTCAGTGCTACGAGGTTATAATTATCATCCGCTCCACGTAGTGAATTATCCGATTCAGGAGATTCATGAGGATTTAACATATGAGGAAGTACCAGAAGCGATTCTTGATCGTCAAGAAAGAGTTATGAGTAGAAAAACGATTCCGTTTGTTAAGGTTTTATGGAAGAACCATTCTGAACGTGAAACGACTTGGGAATTAGAAGAAACGATTCGTTCCCAGTATCCGAATCTATTTGAGTCGTAACTACTTGACTAACGGATAGGTACTTATATTTCCTATTCAGTCACTCTTATTTTAAATAAGCACATGCTTTGAAAACTTATATAAAATCCTGTAATAAAACATGTGAAAATTTTAATATACGAATCATTAAACCAGACGGGTAATTTTGTAAATCTGGAATTAAACGTTCTATAAACTCTGAAATTTCGAGGACGAAATTTTTTTTACAGGGGAAGAATTATAATACCTGTAATTAATTTACATAAATGACAACGTAAACATAAAATTTAAAACTTAAATAAATGAGCATATACTTGATTTCAATCAATTGCTAGTAAATAGAATACAACCGATCAATTTGCTTCTTTCCGTTTTCATTTATGTGGGTGAACCAAGAGTATGAACCTTAACATAATATTAACCCACCATTGTATCACGTAGCCACAACTGTTATCACTACCTTCACGCCACCTCCTTTAACAACCGATGCAGCACCGTCTTGATTCGAGGATCTTCAACCGTTGGCAGACAACATTTTCGTAAAATCTTAACCATACCGCATCATCATCTTTAAAGCCACCGTCGGCGGCCTTCAACCCCAACCACCACCATCGCCGAGCACGTCATCATTAAACATAACAGGAATGGAATATTATTAGATTGTGAATACGGTTTCATCTCGCTTACTAATCGCTCTCGTATTATGCTTAAGGTAAGTTCTCGCTAATTTAATCTGGTACAATTCGTTATGTTGATGCTCGGTTCATCGCGAATCTTGACAACTCTCGGATTCGGATCGATGTATCAAGTTTTCAACATAAAAACTTTGTTTAAACAACATCAACCAAATTGGAGATGCAATAAAAAATCACGATTGGGAGATTTAGATTACATGTTTATGTGGGTATATACACACACATCTCGCATGATGACTGAAGTTCCCAAATATATATATATATATATATATATATATATATATATATATATATATATATATATTTGTAGTTAGAAACTTTCTGTTTAGTTTTGGTAATGAAGGCGATGAATCGGTTTAAGTTAAGTACCAAACGAACATTCAAGAACTAATCTAAAAATTACAGAAGTGAAAACGATCAAATATAACAATTGTAAATGAAGCTTGATTAGTTGAATTTTTTTAGAAGTATGCTCAAATATGTTACTAGTTCGAATCCTTTCAAATACAATTATTTAATTGTGCTATGCTAAAATTCTTAAATAGTAACATTTCTGATCGAAGACTAAAAATATTTATCAAATTAATGACTATTTAAAATCATTAATAAACGATTTAGTAAGTAAACTGATTATGCCGAATAAACATTGAAAAGTCTAGACCGTCGAAATTAAGCGATTCCGTATACAAATCAAAAATCGTTTAAACTAACATGTAATTATACAAAACACAGATTTCTAAATTGTCGGGATTTTGGATTACTTGCTTATTTTTTTTCTGCTGATTAATTGCTCAGGCTAAGGTACGGATTTTATTTCCTTATCTCATAGTATATCTGATTTTGCTTCGTTTCTATACGGATTCTGTTTAATTAAATCTTAGTATTCCTATTTCTGTAAGCGTTTAATTTCTGTTTCGATATTGCCACGATATGATATCGTGTTTCCCTACTTCGTTTAAAATGCAATATATCTATATTATTGTACTCATTATTGCATGATCTGATTATGACATAACTTGGTAGTTTAACTACCCTACTGAACCTACTGAACTTCTGATCTGTTACCCGAGCATGCCCCTACCTGTAAGGATGACTACAGGCCCTTCATGGCGGCAACCATGACGTGGAACCACCCGTGGCGGTTAGCTGAGTTCACGGCGTCTCTATTTAGTACTCTGATAGTACACTTGTGCACCTACTGAATTCTGGAGAGGCGTATGGACTGGTCCTAGGATAATTTTTAAACTGTACTTTCTGATTTCTGGGGGATAGTGACGTGTATGCCAACACTAACTATCTCATGTGTCTGGTAAGCGGGAGTAGCTACCCGTGAACCTTACACTTTTATATGTACAGTCGGCTCGTGGTATATTCTGGGATTTCCCACTATTTCTGACTTACGTTATAACCTATATTATTGTTTCTGAAAGGTTATATTTGATTCGAGTCAGACCACTGTTTACTGTTTCAGTTTCTGTTACTTCTCTGCATCTGGTATCTGTTTATGATTGTTATTCTCATTATCTTCACCACCTTCTTAACTTCTTTTAATTACTGTTGTTTATTCGTTACTGAGCATTCTTTGGCTCAGCCGTATTTGTTTTTGTTGGTGTTTATATGTATTGTATAGGTAATCCAGGAAATCAGGCTGGGAATTGAGGAACGAGAGACAAAAGAATTATCAAGGATTTATTTTACAAATAATGTAATAGAATTTATCATAAGACTTTGAATTATGTTTTTGGGTGACTTATGTAAGACTTTTATTACATTTTAATTTACTTTGGATTGTTGCATTAATTCTGATCTCCGTATAAGTGACACGTCAGCCCTAATCGGGTTGGGGTGTTACAGTTATGGTATCAGAGCTTAAGGCTCTTTCCTGTAGAAAACTTAAACGAACTAAAACACGTGAGATTAATGGGTAGACGTCGGGTTAGGATTCAGAGGTTCTGATTAGTCAACACTGTTTCCTAAATCGGGTAATATGTTTCAGATGTCGTCTGAGCACACGCAAACAGACCCTGCTATCACAGACGCGATCAATCGAGCTCTTAATGAACGACTGCCAGATATAATGGAAACAATCGTGCACTTGTTGAATCCTACGAGCAACGTTCCGCCACCTCCTCCTTCTCCAAATTATCCACCTCCTCATATTCCTGATCCACCACCTTATGGTTATGAGAATCACACAAATAACACTGCATCAGGCATTCATGTGTGGCTGGCTAGATTTCAGAAACAGAAGCCACGGTCGTTCACGTCTGCGCCTGATCCGATGGATGCATGCAACTGGATTATGCATATTGAAAAGATCTTTGAGGTTTTGGGAGTTGAAGATCAGTATAAAGTGAGGTTAGCTGCATATAAACTTGAGGATGATGCACAGTCTTGGTGGAGAGGAATCAAACATGCTCAAGGTGGAGATGTGTATGCTGCTACATTAACATGGGAAGAATTCAAGGAAGTATTCTATCAGCAATATTTTTCCACTTCACATCAGGAGAAGTATTATCGAGAGTATGCCACCATTGCTCAGAGGGATGATGAGCCGATGAGAGAGTTCATGGCTCGATTTACTCGATTAGCTAGTTTTCTGGGTGAAGCTGCTGGAAGTCAACAAGTGCAAGCAAATAAACTCAAGTGGGCTGTTTGTGACAGGTTTAAGAAGATGATAGTAATGATGAAGTTCAGTAACATCACTGAAGTTGCTGATGCAGTCCAAACTTTAGAATTAACAGAAAATGTTAAACCAGCTGGTGGAAACAAGAAAAGAGATGGGGAGAATGATCGTGTTCCATACTCAGGGAAATCATCATCACAAAATTTGCATCTGAGAAACAATAAACCAAAATTCAATCATAACCAATACCCAAATCCAAACCCACCTCCACCATGTACCACTTGTGGTAAACCTCACCGAGGGGTATGTCGTTTTACTAAAGGTTTATGCTTTAGATGTGGTCAAACTGGTCACTTGGTCAAAGATTGCTCTCAACCAGACACACGTATGATTACAGCAGGAAATCAAGCAAAAACTACTGTAGGTGGAAGAGTTTTTGCATTGACTGCTCAGGATGCTGCCCAAACACCAGGTGTGTATTTCTGTAAACATAAGTTTCTGTAAATATAAACTTCTGTAATAAATGTGTGTTAGTTAATTTTAATTATCTGAAATTGAGTGTGTCTGACCTAGTAAGTAATGAATTAGGAATCATTTCTGGTATGCTTCGTTATGGTGTCCGTGATATATCTGTTTTATTCGATACGGGAGCAACACACTCGATAGTGTCTCACTTGTTTACCAAGTATCTCATGATTCCACCAACTATTCTGGAACCTGCACTGGTTATCACTACCCTGTTGGGGAATCGATTTCAATTTTGCGAATGTGTCGTGACTGTCCGATCCAGATTGAATCCATCATCAGGAAGGCTGACTTATTCCCGATGCAGATGAATGATTTTGATATGATTCTTAGATTGGTTATCGATACACAGAGTCACCATCGAATGTCAAACACATCGTGTACTCTTTGGTGATCCAACAAGTCCTTTACTTATTTATCAGGGGATTCAAACTCGCAAGCCTCTGAAGATTATTTCGTCGCTTAAAGCCCAGAAATTCCTATTACACATATGGTTGTGTCGGATTTCTGGCGTCGGTGAAAGTCGCTATTGCTCGTGAACGTTTAAAAGAAGCCCAGAGTCGTCAAAAGAGTTATGCGGATAAACATCGTCGAACTTTAGAGTTTAACGTGGGAGATAAAGTATTTCTTAAAGTTTCTCCTTGTAGAGGTGTACGTCGATTTGACTTGAAAGGAAAACTCAGTCCGAGATTTATCGGACCGTTTGAAATTCTCGAACGAGTTGGTGAAGTTTCTTATCGTTTAGCGTTACCACCTCAATTATCTCACGTGCACAACGTTTTTCATATGTCAGTGCTACGAGGTTATAATTATCATCCGCTCCACGTAGTGAATTATCCGATTCAGGAGATTCATGAGGATTTAACATATGAGGAAGTACCAGAAGCGATTCTTGATTGTCAAGAAAGAGTTATGAGTAGAAAAACGATTCCGTTTGTTAAGGTTTTATGGAAGAACCATTCTGAACGTGAAGCGACTTGGGAATTAGAAGAAACGATTCGTTCCCAGTATCCGAATCTATTTGAGTCGTAACTACTTGACTAACGGATAGGTACTTATATTTCCTATTCAGTCACTCTTATTTTAAATAAGCACATGCTTTGAAAACTTATATAAAATCCTGTAATAAAACATGTGAAAATTTTAATATACGAATCATTAAACCAGACGGGTAATTTTGTAAATCTGGAATTAAACGTTCTATAAACTCTGAAATTTCGAGGACGAAATTTTTTTTACAGGGGGAGAATTATAATACCTGTAATTAATTTACATAAATGACAACGTAAACATAAAATTTAAAACTTAAATAAATGAGCATATACTTGATTTCAATCAATTGCTAGTAAATAGAATACAACCGATCAATTTGCTTCTTTCCGTTTTCATTTATGTGGGTGAACCAAGAGTATGAACCTTAACATAATATTAACCCACCATTGTATCACGTAGCCACAACTGTTATCACTACCTTCACGCCACCTCCTTTAACAACCGATGCAGCACCGTCTTGATTCGAGGATCTTCAACCGTTGGCAGACAACATTTTCGTAAAATCTTAACCATACCGCATCATCATCTTTAAAGCCACCGTCGGCGGCCTTCAACCCCAACCACCACCATCGCCGAGCACGTCATCATTAAACATAACAGGAATGGAATATTATTAGATTGTGAATACGGTTTCATCTCGCTTACTAATCGCTCTCGTATTATGCTTAAGGTAAGTTCTCGCTAATTTAATCTGGTACAATTCGTTATGTTGATGCTCGGTTCATCGCGAATCTTGACAACTCTCGGATTCGGATCGATGTATCAAGTTTTCAACATAAAAACTTTGTTTAAACAACATCAACCAAATTGGAGATGCAATAAAAAATCACGATTGGGAGATTTAGATTACATGTTTATGTGGGTATATACACACACATCTCGCATGATGACTGAAGTTCCCAAATATATATATATATATATATATATATATATATATATATATATATATATATATATTTGTAGTTAGAAACTTTCTGTTTAGTTTTGGTAATGAAGGCGATGAATCGGTTTAAGTTAAGTACCAAACGAACATTCAAGAACTAATCTAAAAATTACAGAAGTGAAAACGATCAAATATAACAATTGTAAATGAAGCTTGATTAGTTGAATTTTTTTAGAAGTATGCTCAAATATGTTACTAGTTCGAATCCTTTCAAATACAATTATTTAATTGTGCTATGCTAAAATTCTTAAATAGTAACATTTCTGATCGAAGACTAAAAATATTTATCAAATTAATGACTATTTAAAATCATTAATAAACGATTTAGTAAGTAAACTGATTATGCCGAATAAACATTGAAAAGTCTAGACCGTCGAAATTAAGCGATTCCGTATACAAATCAAAAATCGTTTAAACTAACATGTAATTATACAAAACACAGATTTCTAAATTGTCGGGATTTTGGATTACTTGCTTATTTTTTTTCTGCTGATTAATTGCTCAGGCTAAGGTACGGATTTTATTTCCTTATCTCATAGTATATCTGATTTTGCTTCGTTTCTATACGGATTCTGTTTAATTAAATCTTAGTATTCCTATTTCTGTAAGCGTTTAATTTCTGTTTCGATATTGCCACGATATGATATCGTGTTTCCCTACTTCGTTTAAAATGCAATATATCTATATTATTGTACTCATTATTGCATGATCTGATTATGACATAACTTGGTAGTTTAACTACCCTACTGAACCTACTGAACTTCTGATCTGTTACCCGAGCATGCCCCTACCTGTAAGGATGACTACAGGCCCTTCATGGCGGCAACCATGACGTGGAACCACCCGTGGCGGTTAGTTGAGTTCACGGCGTCTCTATTTAGTACTCTGATAGTACACTTGTGCACCTACTGAATTCTGGAGAGGCGTATGGACTGGTCCTAGGATAATTTTTAAACTGTACTTTCTGATTTCTGGGGGATAGTGACGTGTATGCCAACACTAACTATCTCATGTGTCTGGTAAGCGGGAGTAGCTACCCGTGAACCTTACACTTTTATATGTACAGTCGGCTCGTGGTATATTCTGGGATTTCCCACTATTTCTGACTTACGTTATAACCTATATTGTTGTTTCTGAAAGGTTATATTTGATTCGAGTCAGACCACTGTTTACTGTTTCAGTTTCTGTTACTTCTCTGCATCTGGTATCTGTTTATGATTGTTATTCTCATTATCTTCACCACCTTCTGAACTTCTTTTAATTACTGTTGTTTATTCGTTACTGAGCATTCTTTGGCTCAGCCGTATTTGTTTTTGTTGGTGTTTATATGTATTGTATAGGTAATCCAGGAAATCAGGCTGGGAATTGAGGAACGAGAGGCAAAAGAATTATCAAGGATTTATTTTACAAATAATGTAATAGAATTTATCATAAGACTTTGAATTATGTTTTTGGGTGACTTATGTAAGAATTTTATTACATTTTAATTTACTTTGGATTGTTGCATTAATTCTGATCTCCGTATAAGTGACACGTCAGCCCTAATCGGGTTGGGGTGTTACAGTTATGGTATCAGAGCTTAAGGCTCTTTCCTGTAGAAAACTTAAACGAACTAAAACACGTGAGATTAATGGGTAGACGTCGGGTTAGGATTCAGAGGTTCTGATTAGTCAACACTGTTTCCTAAATCGGGTAATATGTTTCAGATGTCGTCTGAGCACACGCAAACAGACCCTGCTATCACAGACGCGATCAATCGAGCTCTTAATGAACGACTGCCAGATATAATGGAAACAATCGTGCACTTGTTGAATCCTACGAGCAACGTTCCGCCACCTCCTCCTCCTCCAAATTATCCACCTCCTCATATTCCTGATCCACCACCTTATGGTTATGAGAATCACACAAATAACACTGCATCAGGCATTCATGTGTGGCTGGCTAGATTTCAGAAACAGAAGCCACGGTCGTTCACCTCTGCGCCTGATCCGATGGATGCATGCAACTGGATTATGCATATTGAAAAGATCTTTGAGGTTTTGGGAGTTGAAGATCAGTATAAAGTGAGGTTAGCTGCATATAAACTTGAGGATGATGCACAGTCTTGGTGGAGAGGAATCAAACATGCTCAAGGTGGAGATGTGTATGCTGCTACATTAACATGGGAAGAATTCAAGGAAGTATTCTATCAGCAATATTTTTCCACTTCACATCAGGAGAAGTATTATCGAGAGTATGCCACCATTGCTCAGAGGGATGATGAGCCGATGAGAGAGTTCATGGCTCGATTTACTCGATTAGCTAGTTTTCTGGGTGAAGCTGCTGGAAGTCAACAAGTGCAAGCAAATAAACTCAAGTGGGCTGTTTGTGACAGGTTTAAGAAGATGATAGTAATGATGAAGTTCAGTAACATCACTGAAGTTGCTGATGCAGTCCAAACTTTAGAATTAACAGAAAATGTTAAACCAGCTGGTGGAAACAAGAAAAGAGATGGGGAGAATGATCGTGTTCCATACTCAGGGAAATCATCATCACAAAATTTGCATCTGAGAAACAATAAACCAAAATTCAATCATAACCAATACCCAAATCCAAACCCACCTCCACCATGTACCACTTGTGGTAAACCTCACCGAGGGGTATGTCGTTTTACTAAAGGTTTATGCTTTAGATGTGGTCAAACTGGTCACTTGGTCAAAGATTGCTCTCAACCAGACACACGTATGATTACAGCAGGAAATCAAGCAAAAACTACTGTAGGTGGAAGAGTTTTTGCATTGACTGCTCAGGATGCTGCCCAAACACCAGGTGTATATTTCTGTAAACATAAGTTTCTGTAAATATAAACTTCTGTAATAAATGTGTGTTAGTTAATTTTAATTATCTGAAATTGAGTGTGTCTGACCTAGTAAGTAATGAATTAGGAATCATTTCTGGTATGCTTCGTTATGGTGTCCGTGATATATCTGTTTTATTCGATACGGGAGCAACACACTCGATAGTGTCTCACTTGTTTACCAAGTATCTCATGATTCCACCAACTATTCTGGAACCTGCACTGGTTATCACTACCCTGTTGGGGAATCGATTTCAATTTTGCGAATGTGTCGTGACTGTCCGATCCAGATTGAATCCATCATCAGGAAGGCTGACTTATTCCCGATGCAGATGAATGATTTTGATATGATTCTTAGATTGGTTATCGATACACAGAGTCACCATCGAATGTCAAACACATCGTGTACTCTTTGGTGATCCAACAAGTCCTTTACTTATTTATCAGGGGATTCAAACTCGCAAGCCTCTGAAGATTATTTCGTCGCTTAAAGCCCAGAAATTCCTATTACACATATGGTTGTGTCGGATTTCTGGCGTCGGTGAAAGTCGCTATTGCTCGTGAACGTTTAAAAGAAGCCCAGAGTCGTCAAAAGAGTTATGCGGATAAACATCGTCGAACTTTAGAGTTTAACGTGGGAGATAAAGTATTTCTTAAAGTTTCTCCTTGTAGAGGTGTACGTCGATTTGACTTGAAAGGAAAACTCAGTCCGAGATTTATCGGACCGTTTGAAATTCTCGAACGAGTTGGTGAAGTTTCTTATCGTTTAGCGTTACCACCTCAATTATCTCATGTGCACAACGTTTTTCATATGTCAGTGCTACGAGGTTATAATTATCATCCGCTCCACGTAGTGAATTATCCGATTCAGGAGATTCATGAGGATTTAACATATGAGGAAGTACCAGAAGCGATTCTTGATCGTCAAGAAAGAGTTATGAGTAGAAAAACGATTCCGTTTGTTAAGGTTTTATGGAAGAACCATTCTGAACGTGAAGCGACTTGGGAATTAGAAGAAACGATTCGTTCCCAGTATCCGAATCTATTTGAGTCGTAACTACTTGACTAACGGATAGGTACTTATATTTCCTATTCAGTCACTCTTATTTTAAATAAGCACATGCTTTGAAAACTTACATAAAATCCTGTAATAAAACATGTGAAAATTTTAATATACGAATCATTAAACCAGACGGGTAATTTTGTTAATCTGGAATTAAACGTTCTATAAACTCTGAAATTTCGAGGACGAAATTTTTTTTAGAGGGGAAGAATTATAATACCTGTAATTAATTTACATAAATGACAACGTAAACATAAAATTTAAAACTTAAATAAATGAGCATATACTTGATTTCAATCAATTGCTAGTAAATAGAATACAACCGATCAATTTGCTTCTTTCCGTTTTCATTTATGTGGGTGAACCAAGAGTATGAACCTTAACATAATATTAACCCACCATTGTATCACGTAGCCACAACTGTTATCACTACCTTCACGCCACCTCCTTTAACAACCGATGCAGCACCGTCTTGATTCGAGGATCTTCAACCGTTGGCAGACAACATTTTCGTAAAATCTTAACCATACCGCATCATCATCTTTAAAGCCACCGTCGGCGGCCTTCAACCCCAACCACCACCATCGCCGAGCACGTCATTTAACATAACAGGAATGGAATATTATTAGATTGTGAATATGGTTTCATCTCGGTTACTAATCGCTCTCGTATTATGCTTAAGGTAAGTTCTCGCTAATTTAATCTGGTACAATTCGTTATGTTGATGCTCGGTTCATCGCGAATCTTGACAACTCTCGGATTCGGATCGATGTATCAAGTTTTCAACATAAAAACTTTGTTTAAACAACATCAACCAAATTGGAGATGCAATAAAAAATCACGATTGGGAGATTTAGATTACATGTTTATGTGGGTATATACACACACATCTCGCATGATGACTGAAGTTCCCAAATATATATATATATATATATATTTATATATATATATATATATATATTTGTAGTTAGAAACTTTCTGTTTAGTTTTGGTAATGAAGGCGATGAATCGGTTTAAGTTAAGTACCAAACGAACATTCAAGAACTAATCTAAAAATTACAGAAGTGAAAACGATCAAATATAACAATTGTAAATGAAGCTTGATTAGTTGAATTTTTTTAGAAGTATGCTCAAATATGTTACTAGTTCGAATCCTTTCAAATACAATTATTTAATTGTGCTATGCTAAAATTCTTAAATAGTAACATTTCTGATCGAAGACTAAAAATATTTATCAAATTAATGACTATTTAAAATCATTAATAAACGATTTAGTAAGTAAACTGATTATGCCGAATAAACATTGAAAAGTCTAGACCGTCGAAATTAAGCGATTCCGTATACAAATCAAAAATCGTTTAAACTAACATGTAATTATACAAAACACAGATTTCTAAATTGTCGGGATTTTGGATTACTTGCTTATTTTTTTTCTGCTGATTAATTGCTCAGGCTAAGGTACGGATTTTATTTCCTTATCTCATAGTATATCTGATTTTGCTTCGTTTCTATACGGATTCTGTTTAATTAAATCTTAGTATTCCTATTTCTGTAACCGTTTAATTTCTGTTTCGATATTGCCACGATATGATATCGTGTTTCCCTGCTTCGTTTAAAATGCAATATATCTATATTATTGTACTCATTATTGCATGATCTGATTATGACATAACTTGCTAGTTTAACTACCCTACTGAACCTACTGAACTTCTGATCTGTTACCCGAGCATGCCCCTACCTGTAAGGATGACTACAGGCCCTTCATGGCGGCAACCATGACGTGGAACCACCCGTGGCGGTTAGTTGAGTTCACGGCGTCTCTATTTAGTACTCTGATAGTACACTTGTGCACCTACTGAATTCTGGAGAGGCGTATGGACTGGTCCTAGGATAATTTTTAAACTGTACTTTCTGATTTCTGGGGGATAGTGACGTGTATGCCAACACTAACTATCTCATGTGTCTGGTAAGCGGGAGTAGCTACCCGTGAACCTTACACTTTTATATGTACAGTCGGCTCGTGGTATATTCTGGGATTTCCCACTATTTCTGACTTACGTTATAACCTATATTGTTGTTTCTGAAAGGTTATATTTGATTCGAGTCAGACCACTGTTTACTGTTTCAGTTTCTGTTACTTCTCTGCATCTGGTATCTGTTTATGATTGTTATTCTCATTATCTTCACCACCTTCTGAACTTCTTTTAATTACTGTTGTTTATTCGTTACTGAGCATTCTTTGGCTCAGCCGTATTTGTTTTTGTTGGTGTTTATATGTATTGTATAGGTAATCCAGGAAATCAGGCTGGGAATTGAGGAACGAGAGGCAAAAGAATTATCAAGGATTTATTTTACAAATAATGTAATAGAATTTATCATAAGACTTTGAATTATGTTTTTGGGTGACTTATGTAAGAATTTTATTACATTTTAATTTACTTTGGATTGTTGCATTAATTCTGATCTCCGTATAAGTGACACGTCAGCCCTAATAGGGTTGGGGTGTTACAGTTATGGTATCAGAGCTTAAGGCTCTTTCCTGTAGAAAACTTAAACGAACTAAAACACGTGAGATTAATGGGTAGACGTCGGGTTAGGATTCAGAGGTTCTGATTAGTCAACACTGTTTCCTAAATCGGGTAATATGTTTCAGATGTCGTCTGAGCACACGCAAACAGACCCTGCTATCACAGACGCGATCAATCGAGCTCTTAATGAACGACTGCCAGATATAATGGAAACAATCGTGCACTTGTTGAATCCTACGAGCAACGTTCCGCCACCTCCTCCTCCTCCAAATTATCCACCTCCTCATATTCCTGATCCACCACCTTATGGTTATGAGAATCACACAAATAACACTGCATCAGGCATTCATGTGTGGCTGGCTAGATTTCAGAAACAGAAGCCACGGTCGTTCACCTCTGCGCCTGATCCGATGGATGCATGCAACTGGATTATGCATATTGAAAAGATCTTTGAGGTTTTGGGAGTTGAAGATCAGTATAAAGTGAGGTTAGCTGCATATAAACTTGAGGATGATGCACAGTCTTGGTGGAGAGGAATCAAACATGCTCAAGGTGGAGATGTGTATGCTGCTACATTAACATGGGAAGAATTCAAGGAAGTATTCTATCAGCAATATTTTTCCACTTCACATCAGGAGAAGTATTATCGAGAGTATGCCACCATTGCTCAGAGGGATGATGAGCCGATGAGAGAGTTCATGGCTCGATTTACTCGATTAGCTAGTTTTCTGGGTGAAGCTGCTGGAAGTCAACAAGTGCAAGCAAATAAACTCAAGTGGGCTGTTTGTGACAGGTTTAAGAAGATGATAGTAATGATGAAGTTCAGTAACATCACTGAAGTTGCTGATGCAGTCCAAACTTTAGAATTAACAGAAAATGTTAAACCAGCTGGTGGAAACAAGAAAAGAGATGGGGAGAATGATCGTGTTCCATACTCAGGGAAATCATCATCACAAAATTTGCATCTGAGAAACAATAAACCAAAATTCAATCATAACCAATACCCAAATCCAAACCCACCTCCACCATGTACCACTTGTGGTAAACCTCACCGAGGGGTATGTCGTTTTACTAAAGGTTTATGCTTTAGATGTGGTCAAACTGGTCACTTGGTCAAAGATTGCTCTCAACCAGACACACGTATGATTACAGCAGGAAATCAAGCAAAAACTACTGTAGGTGGAAGAGTTTTTGCATTGACTGCTCAGGATGCTGCCCAAACACCAGGTGTGTATTTCTGTAAACATAAGTTTCTGTAAATATAAACTTCTGTAATAAATGTGTGTTAGTTAATTTTAATTATCTGAAATTGAGTGTGTCTGACCTAGTAAGTAATGAATTAGGAATCATTTCTGGTATGCTTCGTTATGGTGTCCGTGATATATCTGTTTTATTCGATACGGGAGCAACACACTCGATAGTGTCTCACTTGTTTACCAAGTATCTCATGATTCCACCAACTATTCTGGAACCTGCACTGGTTATCACTACCCTGTTGGGGAATCGATTTCAATTTTGCGAATGTGTCGTGACTGTCCGATCCAGATTGAATCCATCATCAGGAAGGCTGACTTATTCCCGATGCAGATGAATGATTTTGATATGATTCTTAGATTGGTTATCGATACACAGAGTCACCATCGAATGTCAAACACATCGTGTACTCTTTGGTGATCCAACAAGTCCTTTACTTATTTATCAGGGGATTCAAACTCGCAAGCCTCTGAAGATTATTTCGTCGCTTAAAGCCCAGAAATTCCTATTACACATATGGTTGTGTCGGATTTCTGGCGTCGGTGAAAGTCGCTATTGCTCGTGAACGTTTAAAAGAAGCCCAGAGTCGTCAAAAGAGTTATGCGGATAAACATCGTCGAACTTTAGAGTTTAACGTGGGAGATAAAGTATTTCTTAAAGTTTCTCCTTGTAGAGGTGTACGTCGATTTGACTTGAAAGGAAAACTCAGTCCGAGATTTATCGGACCGTTTGAAATTCTCGAACGAGTTGGTGAAGTTTCTTATCGTTTAGCGTTACCACCTCAATTATCTCACGTGCACAACGTTTTTCATATGTCAGTGCTACGAGGTTATAATTATCATCCGCTCCACGTAGTGAATTATCCGATTCAGGAGATTCATGAGGATTTAACATATGAGGAAGTACCAGAAGCGATTCTTGATCGTCAAGAAAGAGTTATGAGTAGAAAAACGATTCCGTTTGTTAAGGTTTTATGGAAGAACCATTCTGAACGTGAAGCGACTTGGGAATTAGAAGAAACGATTCGTTCCCAGTATCCGAATCTATTTGAGTCGTAACTACTTGACTAACGGATAGGTACTTATATTTCCTATTCAGTCACTCTTATTTTAAATAAGCACATGCTTTGAAAACTTACATAAAATCCTGTAATAAAACATGTGAAAATTTTAATATACGAATCATTAAACCAGACGGGTAATTTTGTTAATCTGGAATTAAACGTTCTATAAACTCTGAAATTTCGAGGACGAAATTTTTTTTAGAGGGGAAGAATTATAATACCTGTAATTAATTTACATAAATGACAACGTAAACATAAAATTTAAAACTTAAATAAATGAGCATATACTTGATTTCAATCAATTGCTAGTAAATAGAATACAACCGATCAATTTGCTTCTTTCCGTTTTCATTTATGTGGGTGAACCAAGAGTATGAACCTTAACATAATATTAACCCACCATTGTATCACGTAGCCACAACTGTTATCACTACCTTCACGCCACCTCCTTTAACAACCGATGCAGCACCGTCTTGATTCGAGGATCTTCAACCGTTGGCAGACAACATTTTCGTAAAATCTTAACCATACCGCATCATCATCTTTAAAGCCACCGTCGGCGGCCTTCAACCCCAACCACCACCATCGCCGAGCACGTCATCATTAAACATAACAGGAATGGAATATTATTAGATTGTGAATACGGTTTCATCTCGGTTACTAATCGCTCTCGTATTATGCTTAAGGTAAGTTCTCGCTAATTTAATCTGGTACAATTCGTTATGTTGATGCTCGGTTCATCGCGAATCTTGACAACTCTCGGATTCGGATCGATGTATCAAGTTTTCAACATAAAAACTTTGTTTAAACAACATCAACCAAATTGGAGATGCAATAAAAAATCACGATTGGGAGATTTAGATTACATGTTTATGTGGGTATATACACACACATCTCGCATGATGACTGAAGTTCCCAAATATATATATATATATATATATATATATATATATATATATATATATATATGTATATATATATATATATATATATATATATGTATATATATATATGTATATATATATATATATATGTATATATATATATATATATATATATTTGTAGTTAGAAACTTTCTGTTTAGTTTTGGTAATGAAGGCGATGAATCGGTTTAAGTTAAGTACCAAACGAACATTCAAGAACTAATCTAAAAATTACAGAAGTGAAAACGATCAAATATAACAATTGTAAATGAAGCTTGATTAGTTGAATTTTTTTAGAAGTATGCTCAAATATGTTACTAGTTCGAATCCTTTCAAATACAATTATTTAATTGTGCTATGCTAAAATTCTTAAATAGTAACATTTCTGATCGAAGACTAAAAATATTTATCAAATTAATGACTATTGAAAATCATTAATAAACGATTTAGTAAGTAAACTGATTATGCCGAATAAACATTGAAAAGTCTAGACCGTCGAAATTAAGCGATTCCGTATACAAATCAAAAATCGTTTAAACTAACATGTAATTATACAAAACACAGATTTCTAAATTGTCGGGATTTTGGATTACTTGCTTATTTTTTTTCTGCTGATTAATTGCTCAGGCTAAGGTACGGATTTTATTTCCTTATCTCATAGTATATCTGATTTTGCTTCGTTTCTATACGGATTCTGTTTAATTAAATCTTAGTATTCCTATTTCTGTAACCGTTTAATTTCTGTTTCGATATTGCCACGATATGATATCGTGTTTCCCTGCTTCGTTTAAAATGCAATATATCTATATTATTGTACTCATTATTGCATGATCTGATTATGACATAACTTGCTAGTTTAACTACCCTACTGAACCTACTGAACTTCTGATCTGTTACCCGAGCATGCCCCTACCTGTAAGGATGACTACAGGCCCTTCATGGCGGCAACCATGACGTGGAACCACCCGTGGCGGTTAGTTGAGTTCACGGCGTCTCTATTTAGTACTCTGATAGTACACTTGTGCACCTACTGAATTCTGGAGAGGCGTATGGACTGGTCCTAGGATAATTTTTAAACTGTACTTTCTGATTTCTGGGGGATAGTGACGTGTATGCCAACACTAACTATCTCATGTGTCTGGTAAGCGGGAGTAGCTACCCGTGAACCTTACACTTTTATATGTACAGTCGGCTCGTGGTATATTCTGGGATTTCCCACTATTTCTGACTTACGTTATAACCTATATTGTTGTTTCTGAAAGGTTATATTTGATTCGAGTCAGACCACTGTTTACTGTTTCAGTTTCTGTTACTTCTCTGCATCTGGTATCTGTTTATGATTGTTATTCTCATTATCTTCACCACCTTCTGAACTTCTTTTAATTACTGTTGTTTATTCGTTACTGAGCATTCTTTGGCTCAGCCGTATTTGTTTTTGTTGGTGTTTATATGTATTGTATAGGTAATCCAGGAAATCAGGCTGGGAATTGAGGAACGAGAGACAAAAGAATTATCAAGGATTTATTTTACAAATAATGTAATAGAATTTATCATAAGACTTTGAATTATGTTTTTGGGTGACTTATGTAAGACTTTTATTACATTTTAATTTATTTTGGATTGTTGCATTAATTCTGATCTCCGTATAAGTGACACGTCAGCCCTAATCGGGTTGGGGTGTTACAGAAAAGATTTCACTTAGTCCCACAAGATGTGAAAAGTTGAACTTTGAGTCTACCACGTCAAGTGATAAGAAGTCACATTTAACTCATATGGGTTCAACAAGTAATCAAAGATTGGTTTATGGTTCACCAGTGGTAAATCATCAAAACCATAGGTTTGTACAAAACTATTCTCTTAGGTTTGTGGAGAGGAGAATATGTTTTGAGTGTGGAACAAGAGGGCATATTATTGCTAATTGTCCTTATCTGTGTGAGTTACAAGGACAAGTTAGTAATGCCAAGTCTTGTGTCACAGAGGTTTCAAAGTTCATTCCTAAAAGACATAAAATGCCAAATCAAAACAAGGAAAAACTTGTGAAAGCCTCGGATGAAGAAAAGTTGAAACTTTCAAAACCTTTAATGACTAATTTGGTGTTTAACAACAGTGTGGTGATTCAAGATAAGTATTATCTTAAGAATGCACATGAACAGGAACAGTTGTGGATACCAAAAACAAACAAAGTTTCAAAGGAAACTTCATTAGTTTCAACTGGAAAATGGATTAAATTTCGGTATATGGATTTTCATGGAAAACTCAAGACCTCGAAGGCTTGGGTGACCAAAGCTATCTAATGGTTTGTGAGTGTGTGCAGGAGGATTTCAAGAGGACCTATCAATTGGATGAGAGTTCATTGATAGTGAAACTTCCTAGCGTGTATTTGGTAAAATCGTTCTAATTCTTTAACTGTCATATTATTCTGGAGAACTTGACAGGTTTGGAATTACATTGTCATATTTTTTTGATGTTTTCAAGTCACATTGATCATAATGTTTTACAAAGATGGTAAATCATATCGGTTGTCAATTTTCCGGGAATTTTGATTTTTCTATATACTTATAAAATTCTAAAAATCAAAAAGATTTTCATTTTTAGCATTTTAGGGGGAGAAAATTTAAAAAAATCAAAAACAATATAAAATTAGAAAATAGAGAAATTGATCCAACCTTTGAGAAATGATTGTACATTGTAACATTCTAAAGCTTACTTGTATCATACAAGATCAAATACAAAGCGATCACAATGCACTCAGTATGATATGTTGGTAGGTCTTTCACTTAATTGTGAATTCTGTAGACTAATGCCATAATCATTCTTTGTGGGACACATTACTTAGAACACAGTGTTCGATCTTTTTCCTGAGTGCGTGGTCATTTGCCTCAGTGATTGCTAATTGTATTAGTACATATATTAGTTTGATCATGTGTTTCTTTTTCAAAAGAAATTCTGAGTTCATTTTTCTTCTATTTTTGTTCAAAACATGGACATTCTCTGCATATACTTACGTATCGACCTGATTATTATGTTTTGGATATTCTGTTTTTTTTCTTGGTTTGTTTAAAACTTGGGCATTCTATGTGTATATGGAAGTATCAATCTGATTGCTAGGTTTTAAACTTAAGTTATTTTTTGGTTCAATATCCTGGTTTCATCTGCGCATATGGAAGTATCGATCTTGTTACCAGATTTTGAACATTCTGTTTTATTTCACACTTTGTTATTTCACAAAAGATATTCTGCTTTATTTTTGCATGATCAAACTAAGCAAGAATTTGAACTTATAATTTACAATGGCATCGCTGTTGGTTGATGTTTCACAAAGCGGGGATGTGTTCAAGTGAATGGGGAACACAAAGTCTTGTGATTGGTTTTCATTAATCACAATTCACAACAAGTGATAAGACTTAAAGTGGATCAATATACTGGCAATTGTCCTAGGCTTGTGCATCGAATAAATAAATTCATTAATAATCAACAAGTAACGCTGAGGTATGATTACAATATGATCTCATGTTTGGATCTTTCTCATCAAAAACATATTTATTTTTAGTTAGAATACACATTTTGTAGGATTTTAGGATATACAATTTTGTAATTCATAGCTTTAGGGGGAGTTTATTCAAATCATTGAAAAATTCATAAAAATTTTCTTCTATTTTTTTAGGCTATCCATGTGATTTACTAATTCATTGTAAACACTATATTTGATTTACTGTTAATAAGTGACAAAGAGAAATTGGAAATGTGATGAGGCATCTAGGTTTGATTATGTGTCAACTGATGCAGGTGATAAGGGTGATGAAGATCTGTGTGTTGAAGATATCACTGCAGTCCTCAGCAGGTGAATCTTGAAAAAGAAAGACATAAGATGCAAAGAGAAAGAATGAGATTAAGATTGAGAGGGTGAAGTAGAAACAAAGTGACTAATGTATTTTCTGTGTGAAAATATAACAGCTACAACTGAAGGGAAGTATGTTGATAGCAAGGTTGTAGGGGAGTATGTTGATGCATATATGTTCCCCGATGCACAAAATGTTTGAGCATTTACAACAGCAAGGTTCAAGGGGGAGTATGTTAGTGCATTTTCTGTGTGAAAGCTGCATTTAATGTGTGAACCTGGCTTTTTGTATATGAAATCATAGTCTGTTGAATATGATTAAGGGTTTGGCTAAAGATCCAAGAAGGTTTGGCTATGATTGATGGCTAAAAGGTTTGGTGCTCACATGGTTTAACGTTTGGCAAACCTATAGGTTTGGCAAACCTATTGGCAAACCTATAGGTTTGGCAAACCTTTTGGAAAACCTATTGGCAAACCTTTGGCAAACCTTTTGAAACCTATATATAGGTAGACTTGGAAGACTTGGAGATGTAGAGCTCATAATTTCACATACACAAAGCAACTTTCTCTCTCAAGTTCAAGACTTCTCTCTCAAGATCAAGATCAAGAATTCTCTTCATCTTAACTTCTTTCGTATATTCAAGTGTTGTATTTCACGTTTGATTAGTTGTAATCACTTGAATGTTAATGACAAATTCAGATTCATGATATATTACCATGTCATTGTTGATCCAAATCTAGTTGTAAACGGATTCCGCACGTTTATGATCGAATCGTAGAATTTCGTGATCGATTCTTCAAATCTACATTAATCTCTTGAATTCCTTGGGCCGGATAACCCTTTGGGCCAACCTATGTGTAACTGGGCCGAGTAGTTAGGTGTGTTGGCTTAGGAGACATACCCATGGCCCGAATTGCTAAAGTAGAGTTGGGCCAAATGATTTTTAGGTGGATCAAACTGTCGGGCCAAATCCATAGCCTTGGGCCGTATAAAATCCCATGGCCGGTTGGATTTTTCGTGGCCCAAAGGCATGGGTGTCTTGTTATGTGTGGCCCGAAAAATATCATTGGCTGGCCCAGTCCCTTGGGCCAAAGCAAATCAGTATTAGCGATGTGGACCAGCTTTTACGTGGGCCGAACAAAGTGAAGTGGATCAGGTAGCTTAGTCGAATAAAGAGGTACATGGGTTCGGTTCTAATCCCAGCAAACCTATCAGTTTAGGTGGCTGAGGTTTGGCCCTGTTATGCCCCTAGCGAACCTATGGGTTCGTTTGTGGTAAAGGTTCGCCAACCCACTGGTCTAGTATATCCTAGGTTTGCAAGGGAAGGTTCGCTGCATAATGAATGGTTCATCAAAGAGGGAGGTTCGCCTATGCATGTTAGGTTCGTGATAACACACCCCTAGTCTCGCATTCATGAAGGTTCGGCTGTTGGTGATGACCACTGCAGGTCCGGTGGGTGACAGGTTCGAACGAAGGGAGGTTCGTCCAGGTGAGAGTTCGGCTAGGGTTCGCAGAAGGTTCGTAAGTGTGCAGCATGGGTTCGGCTAGATGATGGTTCGGTCAGCATGGTTAAGAGGGTCGGCCAGGTCTGAGTGAGGTTCGGCCACCTGCAGACTCAACCTAGAAAGGTTCGGCCGTCCCCCCCCCCATGTCCACGAACCAGCACCCTATTCATCATCTTCCTCGATTTTCTGCATCGTGCAAGCTCGACTTTGGCTTACCCCTTCCCTACTGGTTCGTTTTACGCTTAGGGTGTGTGGAACCATCTCGTGAAGTGGCCATTCTAACCGGTTGAGGGTTATGTGTGAACAAGGTGTCAAAAACCCTAGTTTTCGTGTGTTTCTTTCCTTCATACCTCGAAAATGGCTTGACAACCACTCAGATCGGTTGTACTTTATGGTAGAGGACGTTGCTAGCTTCGTGTAGACACCAAGAACTCGTGATTTCACCAAGAAACGAGTAAGATATCGCAATTTGAAGAGTGTTTATTCTAGAGAGAGAGATTCGTGAAAATGGGTTGAGAGAGAGAGAGAGGGCTGATAGGAAATGAGAGAAAAGCCTCATTTAAGGCTTTACATACCCCGAGGGTATTCGTTTCGGTTGCTCGGCTTTCGTTTTTGTCGTGTTTCAGGCACGCTACGCGCGTGTTTTGTAACTAGATTAAAGAGGATTCGTTTCTAAATATTTGGAAAGTGGTTATTCCTAGTAAATCTTTAAAATTAACTTTTCTTGAATTATTTCTCGTAATTTTTTATTTTTACGCATTTCGTTAACTCGCGTCACCATTTCTCGTATTCTATGTCTTTTAATTAAAATAACTTTATTTGTAAAATTCTAAAAGATTGTGATTCCTAATAAATATTAAATGTTTAACTTTCTTACATTATTATCGTTCGTTTCGTACTTCATTTTAGTTTCATCAGAACGTGTCACCTTCGCGCGTATTCGTTCGAAACGTCACCCGAACGAACACGGCGTTGGTTTCACTTCCTGATTCTTGTTTTCTACTTTTCAGTCACCATTTCAGAACGTTAAACTTTCATATTTATTCGTACAGACCGTCACCTATACGAATAATTCGTCGGTTTAGCATTCCGTAACAACAACCGTTATGGTTTTGTTTTGTTTAACCTCGCATACGTTTATACATAATAGCATTAAATCAAGCATTTGAGTGTCAGTTCAGTGTTATCTGATGTGTTTCTGACTGTTAAACCATAATGTTTAAGTCAGATTTCAGAACAATAGCATGATAGTTTAGTGGCAAGCATCAAGTGTCAATAGCATATACATAGTTTCACGGAGTGTGTACCTGAGTTACTGTGCAAGTTACGGTAGGGATCACTGTTCCGCCCACGTGTCCGGCACTGATGTTACAGTCTACCCTTGTTAGACAAATTTCGTCCCGAAATTTAAGAATTGTTATCCAGTACAACTTCCTCTGTAACAGTTGGGGATACTTGAGCTTCATGTGATCTTCGTGTTCCCAAGTGAACTCGGGTCCGCGGTTTGAGTTCTAACGAACCTTGACAATCGGGATACGGCTTCGCCTCAGTTGTTTAACCTTGCGATCCATAATCTCCAAGGTTCTTCAACGAAGTGTAAGTGTTCATCGAATTGAATTTCTTCAACTGGTATGACGAGCGATTCATCAACTAAGCATTTCTTCAAGTTTGAGACGTTAAACACGTCGTGTACAACACTAAGTTCATCCGGTAGTCTAAGTATGTACGCCACAGGACCAATACGTTCGACAATCTCGAACGGTCCTACGTACCGTGGTGCTAATTTGCCTTTCTTTGCAAAACGGACTACACCTTTCCATGGGGATACCTTTAGCATGACGCGGTCTCCCACTTGGAATTCCACCGGCTTGCGCCGTTTGTTGGCATAGCTCTTTTGTCTGCTTCGTGTTGCTTGTAGTCTTTGTTGTATCTGAGCAATTTTGTCTGTAGTTTTTTGAATAAGTTCTGGCCCAATTATTTGGTTATCTCCCACTTCAGAGCAACAGATCGGCGATCGACATTTTCGACCATAGAGAGCCTCGAACGGTGCACATCCGAAGCTACTATGATAGATGTTGTTGTAGGAGAATTCGATCAGTGGCAAATGAGAATCCCAATTCCCACCGAAGTCTAGAACACAGGTTCTTAACATGTCCTCCAGGGTCTGTATAGTACGTTCGCTCTGACCATCCATTTGTGGATGGTAGGCTGTACTCAGGTTTAAGTGTGTCCCCAGAGATTTCTGCAACGATTGCCAGAACCTTGACGTGAATATGCTATCACGATCTGAGATGATAGACAATGGCACACCATGGCATACCACTATCTCGTTGATGTAGAGTTTCGCTAGTTTATCCATCGTGTAAGTTTCTCGCATTGGCAAGAAATGAGCAGATTTGGTTAAATCGATCAATGATAACCCAAATAGTGTCATGTCCACTGGAAGTGAGGGGTAGCTTGGTAACAAAGTTCATAGCTATATGTTCCCACTTCCAAAGTGGAATTTCAGGCTGCTCCAGTAAACCTGACGGTTTCTGGTATTCCGCCTTCACTTTGGCACACGTAAGGCATCGACCAACGTACTCAGCAATGTCTTTCTTCATACCCGGCCACCAATAAAACACTAGTAAGTCTTGGTACATTTTATTAGCATCGGGATGCACAGAGTACTTGGTCTTGTGTGCTTCATCAAAAATAAGTTTTCTCAATTCATCCACTGCTGGAATACATACACGATCCTTGTAGTAGATGATTCCATCAGACTTTGTTTCAAATTGCTTTTCCGCCCCACAATCTAGTTCTTTCTTTAAGTTTCCTCGTTCCACAGCCTCTTGTTGTGCCTGCATAATGTTGTCGTGTAAGCTTGTCTGCACAGTCACTCCCATTGCTCTGACGCGCAAGGGTTTGACCCGTTCTTTCCGACTCAAGGCATCAGCTACAACATTTGCCTTGCCCGGATGGTACTTGATTAAACAATCGTAATCATTCAGAAGTTCTACCCAACGTCGATGTCGCATGTTGAGTTCCATCTGATCAAATATGTGTTGCAGACTCTTGTGATCAGTGAATATGGTACACTTTGTGCCATATAGGTAATGTCTCCAAATCTTTAATGCAAAAATCACTGCTCCAAGTTCTAAATCATGAGTAGTGTAGTTCTTCTCATGAATCTTCAGTTGTCTCGAAGCGTACGTGATAACTTTGTCTCGCTGCATCAGCACACAGCCGAGTTCCTGATGGGATGCATCACAATACACTACAAAGTCATCACAACTGTCTGGGAGGGATAAGATTGGAGCATCACATAGCTTTTGCTTCAAAGTTTGAAAGGAATCTTCTTGCTTCTGTTCCCAAACAAACGGCTCGCTTTTCTGTGTTAGCTTTGTGAGTGGCAGGGCTATCTTAGAAAAGTTTGAGATAAACCTCCTGTAATAGCCGGCTAAGTCTAGAAAAGAACGTATCTTCGTCGGTGTCTTCGGAGTATCCCAGTTCTTTATAGCTTCAATCTTGGCAGGGTCGACATGTATTTCTTCGCTGTTGACTACATGACCCAGAAATTGAACCTCTTTTAACCAAAATTCACACTTAGAGAATTTGGCATAGAGTTTCTCTTCCTTCAAAAGTTCCAAGATCATTCTAAGATGTTGTTCATGCTCTGTTTTTCTTTTGGAATAGATCAGTATGTCATCAATGAAAACAATGACAAATTGATCTAAGTACGGCTTACACACTCGGTTCATGAGATCCATGAAAACCGCGGGTGCATTCGTCAACCCAAAAGGCATCACCATAAACTCGTAATGCCCGTATCTGGTACGAAACACCGTCTTTGGTATATCTTCGTCTTGAACTCTGAGTTGATGGTACCCAGACCGCAAATCGATCTTTGAAAAGTATTGAGCTCCTTGCAATTGATCAAACAAATCATCAATCCTCGATAATGGATACCTATTCTTGATGGTTAGTTTGTTTAGCGCTCTGTAGTCTATGCACATACGAAAAGATCCATCCTTCTTCTTTACGAACAAAACCGGAGCTCCCCAAGGTGAGTAGCTCGGTCGGATGAAACCTTTGTCGAGTAGCTCCTGTAGTTGATTTGACAGTTCCTGCATCTCTGAAGGTGCTAACCTGTAAGGATATTTTGCAACAGGTGTTGCTCCAGGAATCAAATCAATGCGAAACTCTACCGGTCGCACAGGTGGCAAACCGGGTAGGTCTTCAGGAAACACTTCCGGGTATTCCTTTACTATCGGTACGTCCTGTATCGTTTTCTTGTCTTTCTCTTTTTCCATAACGTGAGCCAAGAAAGCTATACATTTCTTCTGTAGACACTTACGCGCTTTTATGCAGGATATGATTTTGACACTTTGCTTCGCTTGATCCCCACGAACTTCCAACACACGATCACTCGCCAATGGAATCCGAAGTAGCTTTTCAGAACAGATGACTTCCACCCTTGAGAGATAGCCAATCCATCCCAACAATGATGTCGAAACTGCCCAACTCCATCGGTAGTAAGTCGATGGTAAATGTGTGATCAGTGAGTGTAAGTGGGCAGTTCCTAAGTATAGTGCTAACTGTGATTTGTTTCCCGTTCGCTACTTCAATAATGTAAGGGGAGTCTAAAGTTTCCTCAGTAAGATTAAGTTGGCGTGCAAAATCAGATGAAATAAAACTCTGGTCTGCACCAGTGTCAAACAGAATATATGCATAAGAGTCGTGTAAAAGAAAGGTACCGGTGACCATATTAGGGTCTTGGCGTGCTGCCTTGGCTCCGATGACAAAAGCCTGTCCACGAGGTGCTTGTGCTCCTTGTTGAACTCTCTTTGGGCAGTCTCTGGAGAAATGACCCATTTCTCCACTGTTGTAGCTTCCTTTGTTGTTGTTGTTGTTGCCTGGTGGTGGTGGTGGAGGTAATGCTCTGGCTGTATTGTTGGTAGCTTGTGTTGCGGGAGTGCGGCACTGTGCAACCCAGTGGCAAATCGACCACAATTTGTGCACTTCCTACACTGTGCTGCAACATGATGATGATACTTGCAGTGAGTACACTAAGGATGCACTCCAATATAGTTCTTAGGTGCAGCATTCACAGGTACATCAGGAGCTTGTCTCAAAGGTGCGATGGCCGCATAGTTCTTGACGACCTTTTGTTTCTTCTTTTGATGGTGCTCAGATTTCTTTGTCGTTTCTTCTTTAGCTTTTCCCGAGTCATCTTTCAAAACCCCTGACTTCACCATCACACTAGTAAGTTTAGCTGAGAGGGAGATGGCTGACTCTAGAGTTGCGGGATTTGCAGCCAGCACAATGCTTTGAATGCAGGAGGGTAACCCTACTACATATATGTCTATCCGCTTTTCCAGTGTTGGCACCATCTCTGGCACCAAAGCTACCAATTCATGATAGTGTGTGCTGAAAGTCATATGATCAGCTCCCTTCATCACATGGTTCGAGAGCTCAACTTCCAGCTTTTGTAGTTCATGCTTCGGACATAATTCGTTTCTCAAAAGGAGTTTGAAATCTGCCCAAGGCATTGCCAGTGCTTCATCCCTGCCTCTTGCCCTGATTTGGGAGTTCCACCACGTTAGGGCCCGTTTGCTTAAAGACCCAGCAGCATATCGAACCTTGTGATGTTCCGGACAACTGCTTATGTCCAGGGTATTCTCCATTTTCTCTAGCCATTGGATCAGTCCAACAGCTCCTTCAACACCTGTAAAACTCGGTGGCTTGCAACTTACAATTGACTTGTAAGAGCAGTCCGAAGTAGTGCCAGTGTTTCCACTAGCTTCCCCAGTAGTGTGCCAGAGTTGTTGCCGTGGCCATGAATCCTGTTTATCATTTCAGGGATGACATCCTTCAGTTGATTCGTCAATTGGCTGCTCAGAAGCGTTTCCAAGGCGATAGTAGCAGGATCGAGTATCTAATTCGTGCTCGAACCCGGAGGTGGGTTAAGTGGAAGAGGAGGAGGAGGTGGTGGCGGTGAATTAGGTGGTGTAGGGGTAGATGAGTGTGGTGTTGAGGTTTGCGTAGTCAACCATGTCTTCTGGGCGGCATTCTGATCATAACCAAAAGACATTGGTTAGTGCAGTGATCGAATGCAGAAGACACAATGCAAACTTAGATCCTATGTTCTCTACATAAGGGTCCCTAAGTTATAGTCTAGTCCAAACCGTTAAAGTAAATGACCTATTGTTCTCTATAACCTTGAGCTCTGATACCAATCTTTCACACCCCGAGCCGGCTGGACGGATCGACTTCCCTGCCGGGCGGAAGGTTCCCGAGGCGCGATATCGTGAGTGATAATCAAATGATCAGATTGTTTACATAGCATCAACATTGAGAATAACTAAAGCACAATAAAGCATTAAACTAGGATTACAAAGTTAAATTACAATATCAATGTTTGGTAATTTAACTAAGTAAACCTATCAAAAGAATCAAATGTTTACTATCTTGTAACTGTACAAGATGTCAAAAGTGATTCGCATCAATAACAGAAGATGTGCTTTCCAAAAGTCTACTAGGTCCTTTATCTGGGCATCCTAGTATGCAATCTTGAAGCCTTAGCCTACTCATGTACGTCACCTGAGAAAGCATGTAAGAAAACAAAGTCAACACAATGGTTGGTGAGTTCATATAGTTTATTTGTTTAAAAAAAATAGCTTTAGCAAACCTCTTTCGGTAAAACCTTAACCTCATTAACATCACATGTAATATCCAAATCGGTATGCTTATATATAGGGCATACGAAAGGGTCGAGCCTACAACCCGCCCAGACGCCATCCCACCACATACTAATCCGTATATGACACTGTTGTTAAGGATAATTAAGCATTTTACCTACCATTCAATCCAGTCTTCATCATAGCTTTAGTATACTGTTTCAAAGTTTACAAGTTTATAGCATTCATGTAGATTAGCTTTAGAGTAAGATGTACAAGCACTATTGTTTCACAAATCATAGTTTAGCTTTCACCAATCTCATGCGTCGGTACAAACTTTGCTCTAGCAATCTTTAGCATTTACGTAGTCCACGGGAGATACAAGCTTTGCTCTAGCAATGTTTAGCCATTACGTATCTCATAAATTGGTTTAGGCTTAGCATTCGAATAGTTTAGCATTTACGTATCTCATATATGCAGATACAAGCCTTGCTATAACAATGTTTGGCAATTACGTATCCCATATATAGACACAAGCTGTGCACACACATAGTTTAGCATTTACATATCTCATATATAGACACAAGCCTTGCTCTAGCAATGTTTGGCATTTACGTATCTCATATATTGATAAAAGCTTAGCATCCTCATAGTTTAGCTTTCGCGTATCTCAATGCATGGGTACAAGCTTTACTCTAGCAATGTTTAGCAATTACGTAGCCCATGAATAGTTACAAGCTTAGCATTTAGCATACAATCATAGCTTTGAGCATTTAGTTTCAAGCATATAGTTTGAGCATATAGTCTGTAACATTAGCATTGTGCATGTAGTTTAAGCATAGAGTTTTATAGCATAATCCTTGAGCATAGTGTCTGAGCATAGAGTTTATAGCATAAGCATCGATCATATAGTCTGAGCATAGAGTTTACAGCATAAGCATCAAGCATTTAGTTTAAGCTTAGAGTTTTTAGCATAAGCCTCAAACATATAGTTTAAGTCTTAGTTTCATGCTCCCCACATAAGAATTACAAGCTTAAGCATTCGTATAAGCATCCTGAGTATGAGTAAAAGCATTTAATAAACATTTCAATAATTATTTAAAATGTATAACATGCTTCTCAGTCCCGAGGTAAAAACAAATCTGTTTGAAAAGGGACAAATGAACTCACCTTGTGTTTGAAGTGGTTGACTAAGTATAAACAAGAATGCACGCGCTCGTTGTTGTGATTGTAGTAGTATTCACGATCCTATATTGATTTCACGTTGTTGTAAATTATACATATGAGTCTTTGCGTATGTGTTTGTGTGTGTTTGTGTTAGCCTTAACTTGGCTAACACCCACTAGTCTCGTTCATTATCCGGCCCGGAATTCCATATATTATGTAAGGTATTATTGAACTTCTTTCATTGTTTGCAAATTCTCAACTTCAAGTTTAGTTTAAAAGCTATAACCTCTAAGTAAAACTTTAAGTCCTTACATGCTTTGCCTAATCAACTTCCCATCACCTTTGTAATAACGCAAGCGATAATTCATGCATAAGTTTATCATTGATTTTTAAGCGTTCGTTCATGTTTTCGTTAATCTCTTGAATTCCTTGGGCCGGATAAACCTTTGGGCCAACCTATGTGTAACTGGGCCGAGTAGTTAGGTGTGTGGGCTTAGGAGACATACCCATGGCCCGAATTGCTAAAGTAGAGTTGGGCCAAATGATTTTTAGGTGGATCAAACTGTCGGGCCAAATCCATGGCCTTGGGCCGTATGAAATCCCATGGCCGGTTGGATTTTTCGTGGCCCAAAGGCATGGTTGTCTTGTTACGTGTGGCCCGAAAAATATCATGGCCTGGCCCAGTCCCTTGGGCGAAAGCAGATCAGTATTAGCGATGTGGACCAGCTTTTACGTGGGCCGAACAAAATGAAGTGGATCAGGTAGCTTAGTCGAATAAAGAGGTCCATGGGTTCAGTTCTAATCCCAGCGAACCTTGTTTAGGTGGCTGAGGTTCGGCCCTGCTATGCCCCTAGCGAACCTATGGGTTCGTTTGTGGTTAAGGTTCGCCAACCCACTGGTCTAGTATATCCTAGGTTTGCAAGGGAAGGTTCGCTGCATAATGAATGGTTCGTCAAAGAGGGAGGTTCGCCTATGCATGTTAGGTTCGTGATAACACACTCCTAGTCTCGCATTCATGAAGGTTCGGCTGTTGGTGATGACCACTGCAGGTCCGGTGGGTGACAGGTTCGTACGAAGGGAGGTTCGTCCAGGTGAGAGTTCGGCTAGGGTTCGCAGAAGTTTCGCAAGTGTGCAGCATGGGTTTGGCTAGATGATGGTTCGGCCAGCATGGTTAAGAGGTTCGGCCAGGTCTGAGTGAGGTTCGGCCACCTACAGACTCAACCTAGAAAGGTTCGGTCGTCCCCCCCCCATGTCCACGAACCAGCACCCTATTCATCATCTTCCTCGATTTTCTGCATCGTGCAAGCTCGACTTTGGCTTACCCCTTCCCTACTGGTTCGTTTTAGGCTTAGGGTGTGTGGAACCATCTCGTGAAGTGGCCATTCTAACCGGTTGAGGGTTAGGTGTGAACAAGGTGTCAAAAACCCTAGTTTTCGTGTGTTTCTTTGCTTCATGCCTCGAAAATGGCTGCTGGACAACCACTCAGATCGGTTGTACTTTATGGTAGAGGACGTTTCTAGCTTCTTGTAGACACCAAGAACTCGTGATTTCACCAAGAAACGAGTAAGATATCGTGATTTTAAGAGTGTTTATTCTAGAGAGAGATTCGTGAAAATGGGTTTAGAGAGAGAGAGGGCTGATAGGAAATGAGAGAAAAGCCTCATTTAATGCTTTAAATACCCCGAGGGTATTCGGGTTCGTTTCGGTTGCTCGGCTTTCGTTTTCGTCGCGTTTCAGGCACGCTACGCGCGTGTTTTGTAACTAGATTAAAGAGGATTTGTTTCTAAATATTTGGAAAGTGGTTATTCCTAGTAAATCTTTAAAATTAACTTTTCTTGAATTATTTCTCGTAATTTATTATTTTTACGCGTTTCGTTAACTCGCGTCACCATTTCGCGTATTCTATGTCTTTTAATTAAAATAACTTTATTTGTAAAATTCTAAAAGATTGTGATTCCTAATAAATATTAAATGTCTAACTTTCTTACATTATTATCGTTCGTTTCATACTTCATTTTCGTTTCGTCAGAACGTGTCACCTTCGCGCATATTTGTTTGAATCGTCACCCGAACGAACAAGGCGTTGGTTTCACTTTCTGATTCTTGTTTTCTACTTTTCAGTCACAATTTCAGAACGTTAAACTTTCAGATTTATTCGTACAGATCGTCACCTATACGAATAATTCATCGATTTAGCATTCCGTAACAACAACCGTTATGGTTTTGTTTTGTTTAACCTCGCATATGTTTATACATAATAGCATTAAATCAAGCATTTGAGTGTCAGTTCAGTGTTATCTGATGTGTTTCTGATTGTTAAACCATAAGGTTTAAGTCAGATTTCAGAAGAATAGCATGATAGTTTAGTGGCAAGCATCAAGTGTCAATAGCATATACATAGTTTCCAGTTGTGTGTATCTAAGTTACTGTGCAAGTTACTGTAGGGATCACTGTTCCGGCCACGTGTCCGGCATTGATGTTACAATGGTGAAGTTAGAGCTGGTAGGTGGGTGTGGGCTTCAAAATACCCAGGTGTGTTCGGTCTCACTCCGTTTCGCTCGGTTTAGCGTAGGAACGTCGGTTTTCTTTCGTATAGTTTAAATGTAAAGTTTGTAAATTTAATTTAGGTGGTAATTCCTAGTAAATTAACTAAATATCTTCTGTTTAGTTTAATTTTCAGAAAATATTAAATTTACAGGTTAAATCGAATCGTACAGTCGTCGCGCGTATTCGTTCGAATCGTCACCCGTACGAATACGACGATAACTACACTTTCCGATATGATTTTCTAATTATTGGATATCATTCAGAACGTTAAACCTTCAGATAAATTCGTACAGATCGTTACCTATACGAATAATCTGTCAATTTAGCATTCACATAACGACATCCGCTGTTGTTTTGTTCTGTAAATCCTCACATACGTTTATACATAGTAGAATCCTAACTAACAATCACATGATGGTTCTGTGTCGTCAGATAAATATCTGGCTGTTGAACCATAGTTCTGAGTTACGTTTCTACAATGAATTTGAAACTATTCTATGATAAGCATCAATGATAATGATATATGAATAACAACTGAAATTTGTACCTGATTTACTATGCATGTTACTGTGTAGATCACTGTTCCAGTTACGTTTACGACACTGATGTTACACAAACTAAACAGTAAAAGGATAAGATTTCAGGGTAGAAGAATAAATAAAAAGAAATACTATTTCTGGTAAAGAGAACAAACGCGCGGATCCTTACTGATCCGCTTGTTTTCTAAATTTAGTATAAAAAAGGGAGCCACCACCCCTTCCCTTCATTCATATCCAACCAAACTTAAGAAAACACACAGTCCGATAACTCTCTCTCTTCGATAGATTAAGAACATAGAAAACCCTGTATCTTTAAAGACGGAAGCTGCGACGGAGCTTCCGACTACTCCGATCAAGGGGAATTGTTATTTCATGTCGAAGTCTCTACCAAGATTTCATCTCTGGGCAAGTAGAAACCCGAACAGTAATCTGCACAGTAGCAGGACCCTATTTATGGTGACGGGATGAGGGATTGTTATTGCATGTCAAGGATTCCGACACCCTAGCAACTATAACACCACAAGAAATAGTGGGATCATGCCTTAACCCTGTGTTTGCATCTGGATTATGCAGTCAAGGTTGAGGAGTTGTTATTGCATGTCACTTCTCCTTTCAAGATCTAACTCCCACAAGAGGAGAGGATAATGGAGAGTTAAGATACTTGAAAGATTTGGGTAAAGACGCAAATCTAAAGAGGAGATGGTTACAGGGGTCGGAAAGAAATGATACCAAGGTGTCGTTCACAAAATTTGCCAATTGGACCGAATAATTTTGGAACAACTGCAAGAGTTGGGGCAAAATTTAGTTGCTTGATTGGTGGACTGAACCTGTGAACCGGAGTACTTTTTATCAAAGAAGGGTAAATTTAGGAAGAGAAAACCAAAAAAGAGTTAATTATGTATCAATTGGGGGATTGTATCTTGTAAGAGATATTAATTACTTTCAAATGTATAATTATTGTAAATTGTTTATTTATTGTAGAGGATGAATTTAGATTTATAAATCATAGCTGGAAAATTTGATGAAAATCAAAGAAAAAGAAAGAAATTTAATAAATGATTACATTAAGTAAAAATTTTATTAAGCAGATAAGACAAATGTGAATTTGTACTAAGAGACATCTACGAACAGACAAGGTATACTTGGTATCAATACAAGTGAATAATCGCAAAAGAAAGATCATAAACAACTGTGAACAAGTAAAATATACTTGGATTATTTGCGAATGAATAATGTCACACCCCGAGCCGGCGGGGTAGGATCGGGTTTCCCCGACGGGCGGAAGGTTCCCAGGGCGCGATATCGAGAGTGATAATCGAAATGATCAGATTGTTTACTTTGCACATGATATATAAATGAGAACCGTGCTAAAATAAAATAGAATTACAAAGTTAAATTACATCAGTTAAGTTTTTTTTTTTAATTTAACAATGTAAGTATACTAACACATCATAAATCTTCAATCTTGTATCAGCACAAGATATACAAAATAACTGTGTATGATGTCCAAAAGTATGCAGGTCCAAAAAGCTAGGTCCTCTATATGTAACCTAGTCCAAAAGAAACAACTCTTCAGTTGACCTGTTCGTCACCTGAGAAGTCATGCAAAAATAAAGTCAACACATGGTTGGTGAGTTCATACAGTTTAGTAATTGAAAATGATTTGAAAACCTCTTTCAGTAAAGACCCTAACCTCATTAACATCACATGTGATATCCATATCGGTATGCTTATATATAGGGCATACCCCTGAGTCGAGCCTACAACCCGCCCAGACACCATCCCACCACATACTAATACGCATATGACACTATTGTTAATGATAATTAAGCATTTTTACCCTACACACCTCTGATTTAGATTATGCTTTCCAAAATTTGATTTACCTTTGATTCTCTTGAGTTCATCATAGTTACATGATTTCCCAAAAGTCAGTGATAGAAATAAAATGTTAAATATTTAATTAAATAAATAAATAAAACATTTAAATACAACTAAGACATGTGATTGGGACTTATTTGACTCAATCAATTAGACTTAGTTGTTGGTGGTTGTCCAAGTTGTAACCTCTCACACGTGACCCATACCAGGCATAACTCACAAGGAGTATACCTGGGCATGACGGGATTTTAATGATGCCCATACAGCCTGACCCAATGGTCTTCTGTACTTGAAGGGACTTTACGGATATCCTTTGATTCTTGATCTCTTTGATTCTCTTGATCTTAACTTTGATATTGATTTCATTTGATAGTTCATGTTATTGCCCATATAGCCTGACTACAAGAGTCTTCTATACCTGAAGGGACTTTATATGTGTGTTACACGTGGTCTTGATTCCCTATACAACTGACATCCACCTTAACTCAAATATTAATGATTTCATTAGATTGTAATGATTTCATTATTTCAATGATTCACACACATTTATGATTTCTGATTCCTTGAATCTCTTGATCTTGATCTTTAGAATTTCCATGATTCACAATGATAATTGATTCTTGATTATGATTCTTTGTTCTCAGATCCCACACTGAAATTAGATTTCCTTTGAATATGATCTTTTGTTTAGTTCCTTTGATTTCACTTTAAATTTAGATTCTTAAATTTGAGCTTGATGGACTAAGGGTTTATTTAGAGTTTAAATATAAAGTATTACTCATAAGAGTACTTTAATTAACTTGATAATTTGATCTGTTTAATAATTACCTACACAGGAATCTAGGAGTATCAACAACATATATATGTAAAACATATAATACATAAAAGCATTTAAATAAACAATTTAAATAAAACAGTTTACGCATGCTTCTCAGCCCCGCGTTTTAAAACAAAAATGTTTAGAAAAGGGGCAATGAACTCACCTGTGCTGCTATGTAAATGATCTACACAAAATGCGCGCTCTTTTTGTAGCTTAGGTTTCTTCGGTTCCTGAGTTGTTTTATAAGAGTTTGAACACGATAAGTACACTTAATAGTGGTCAGATCTAAGGTTTGGTCTTGGTGTGAGTAACTAAGTGTCCTAATCACTAGTGAACTTCTAAGATTTGATCTAAATAATCTAGTTCAATTACCCATTATGATCCCAAATCCCATGTTTAATTACGACACTTATAATTAATTTTACAAAAATTTGGGCAGAGTCTCCTTTGTATCTAGTTCAAATCCAGACAATTATGTTGTCCATTTACAACAATTTACAATCAATTATAATCCAACTAACTTTTATAACTATTTAAGCTTTAAAAGAAGACCAATGACATTTATAAATAAATTCCATTTCATTTCAAATTAAACAAGATTTTATAAAATTATTAAATTAAATTCTTATAAATTTACAACGCCTTCATTTAATTATATTAATAAGGTTTATAATTTGACTTCTTATATGAACAGTATAAATAATTTAAGAAAAGTGTAATTAAACATGATGGGCTTATATTAAACCCATTGGGCCATTCTTGGGCCCATTAATAGCCTTTTAGTTTCAAGCGATTTCTTGTTAGCTTATTGAGTAACTACTCCTGGATGGTTTAAATAAACCATTTAGGTTAGTCATAAGTCTTTAAAATTCCCAATGGTTTAGGTGTTAACATTTAAGTCAACCCATAACCTTTAGGTTCTTGTTTTCATCCCTAGTGTACTTCCCCCATGATATTGATATCTTAGTTTAAGGAGATTCAATTGTGTTTAACTAAAAGAATGATCATCCCCTATAATAATTTCATATGATTATTGTGCTAGAATATCCTAGATTAGATCTATAGTTAATCCTAACATTGTTTTTATTGAAATTTAGATCTCGTGGGCCTTATGTTAGGCCTAACTTGCCATTATGGCCCAACTGGTTAATATTGAGCCTAATAACTTGCATGGTCTTTGTGAGTGATGTTAGGCTAAGTAACTTGGGCCGAATGGTTAATATTTAACTTAACCGAATGTACAACTGATCATCTTAGATATTGGGCCAAATCAATTCATTGGGCCGGAAGAATTTGTGGGCCAGATAATCAAACTAGGCCGAATAGAGCATGGCCTTGGGCCAATCGGTTGGACCAAATGAATTTACTTGGGCCGATTGAAACTAACTGCCTAATGGACTTGGGCCGAAAAGATAAATGTGTCGGCTACTGTTGGGCCGTATGTAAATGGGCTGCTCATGACATGAATTGGATTAACAAAGTTGCGATCGATTTCTTTGATCAGCGAACCTTATTGCTTCTTATAAGGTTCGTTCAACATATAGTTCGGCTGATGCTGTTCTAGGTTCGGCTAGTGATGCAAGACAACGGTTCAGTGGTGTATAGTAGGGTTCGTCTAGCATGGAGGTTCGCCCACAAGCCATGAAGGTTCGTAGCCGTTTCGTCCAAGGAGGGTTCAACCATTTCAGAACCTAGAAAGGTTCGGCCATGGTACGAGTACAAAGGTTCGGTTGACTCGAAAGGTTCGTGACCAAGCTGGTTCAACGAGGGTTCGCAGCTTTTGTAAGAGGTTCGGCCCTTCGGGGTTCGGCCAGGGAAGGCCACCTGTTAGGGTTCGGCTACCATGCACTTCCCCCCGAACCTGTACCAGCGTATCACCATCCTGCAGCTTCGAACCATCGATTTAGCCTTTTTCATGCTGTTGTTACACATAGATGAGCTCTCGAGGTGATGTGGGTTCGAAGATTTGGACCAATGGCTGGTTTTAAGATGGTGGTCGAACAAGAACAATAAAACTCTAATATTCGTGAGATTCCTGGGTACATACCTCGATTTCAGTTGGATAAAATTCCAGATCGGTTGTACTTCCTAGTAGGGGATGTCGAGAGCTTCATGTGGACACCAAAAACGCCCAAATCCGTCCACAAACGAGTGAGATATCGCGATAAAGAGAGTGATTCTTCTAGAGAGAGAGAGAAAACGAGAGAGAGTGCTAGAGAGAGAGAGATCATGGGAAATGAAAGAAATGCCATCTTTTGGTGTTTAAATACCCCGAGGGTATTCGGGTTCGTTTCGGTTGCTCGGTTCGCGTTTTCGTAATGTTTCCGGATCGTGACACGCATTTTTCGTAATTAAATAAAAGAACTGATTTAAGATAGTTAAATGAAATTATCATTAGAAATTATTTTAAATATCATATTCATTAATTTATGTATCGAATTATATATTTTACACGTTTCGTTAATTCGTTCGCTATTTAATAAAATAGTTTAGTTTAATTTATTTATGATGAGTTTCAAAATTGTAAAACAGGAAACATTATATTTCCTTAAATTTATTATCGTTCAAATCGTCTTTGTTTTCGTTTTATCAGAGAACGTCACTTACGCGCGTCTTCGTACAGAGCGCTAACTGTACGAACACAATCATACGTTTCACTTTCTGATTTTTGTTTTCTACTTTTCAGTCATCGTTTCAGATCGTTAATCTTTCAGATCTATTCGTACAGATCGTCACCTATACGAATAGTTCGTCGGTTTAACATTCCGTAACAACAACTGTTAAGGTTTTGTTCTGTTTATCCTCCCATACGTGTTATCCTAATAGATCCTAACAAATAACCCATGATGGTTCGGTGTTGCCAGATAATTACCTGACTCAAGAACCATTGTTCTGAACTTTGTTTCTGATAAATATTTATGAAATTGTTGTTTGATAATTACGAAATGACTTTGACTATTGATATGAATATGAAATAGAATGGAATATGTATAGTTTTTGTATGTTTACTGTTCATGCTACTGTTGCGATCACTGTTCCGGCATCGGTTCCGGCACTGATGTTACAGTCTCCCCTTTTTAGAGAAATTTCGTCCCGAAATTTAAGAATTGTTATCGGGTACCACTTCCTCTTCAAACAGTTGGTGATTACCTGAACTTCATATGATCTTTGTATTTCCTAGGTAAACTTGAGTTTGTGCTTTGAATTCCAATGAGACTTAGCAATTGAAGTACGACTTTTCCTTAGTTGTTTAACCTGACGAGCCATAAACTCTGAAGATCATTACATAAGGTATAAATGTTCGTCCAATTGAATTTCTTCAATTGATATGACGAACGATTCGTCAGTACGACATTTATTCAAGTTCGAGACGTGAAACACGTACGCATCCCACCAAAATCATCTGGTGACCTCAATCTATGTGCCATAGAACGAATACGTTTGATGATCTCGAACTGTCCTACGTTTCATGGTGCTTTTTCGTCCCTTTATTCCAGAATGGACTACACCTTTCCTGGGGTATACCTCTAACTTAACATGGTTTTTCCCAATTAAGTACTGGTTTGGTTATTCGATTTCCCCCTATCTCAATCCATCAGTCGGCGACTGACATTGCCGACCTTAAGGAGCCTCGAATGGTGTGCATTCAATGCTACTATTATGACTGTTGTTGTAGGAGGATTTGATCAGTGGCAATTGAGTGTCCCAATTTCCACTGAAGTTTGACACACAGGTTCTCAACATATCCTCCAAGATCAGTGTCGTACTTTAGCTTTGACCGTCCGTTGGTGAACGGTGAGCTGTACTCAGTTTTAAGTACATCCCTAGAGGTTTCTGCGATGTTTGTTAGAACCTTATTGAGAATTTGCCGTTCCTATCCAAAATGTTAAACAATGGTACCACATAACGTACCACTATCTCGTTGCTGTATAATCCATCGGTTTACCTATCACCAGAATCCACCCACTATTTTGGTAGTAGGTATTTCATCCGGTTTATCTCAAACTATCTTTCGGCTCTACTATCTGACACACTCCTTACAGTTTTCGTAGGTGACTCTCACAACTCTAGGTCTTGATCGTCGGATCGAGATCCTTAAGTCACCCATGGTGAATACTTAGGTTATTTGACATAACCGTATACATACTTCACCATTTGTTTAATCCATTCTCAGCTTGAAAGTGTACATTATACAGGGGGGAGGTCTACCTAAAATATGGTAGGACTATTATTAGGATAAAGGTAATGATTTACCTTCTCAGTAATCCTATACCCATCTGCGTGATGGTGTATATCTATCTTACTTCTACCCTAAAGTCATGGGACTTACGGAACTTATTGTAACTTTTGTTCCAACTGTTACTTATTCTCATCCTAATTTCAAAATGGATGAATTTAAGATAAAGTTGTTCTTCCTTTAACAGTTCCAAAATATCCCTGAGATGTCGTTCGCGTTCTGTCTTGCTATTAGAATAAATCAGTATGTCATCTCTAATAGTAATGACAAACTAACCAGATACGGTTTGCACACTCGGTTCATGAGGTCCACGAAACCATGGGTGCATCCTTCTATCCGAAAGGCATTACCGTAACTTGTAATGCCCATAATTCATTCGGAATATTTCCTCTGGCGTATCTTCATCTTGCATTCACAATTGATTTCCCTTGATCTACCTATTTAATCTAGATAAGAACCTAACACAGTTCTCACATTTACCTTTCCTAACATCCTAGAACCGGAGTTCTCAAACTTAAGTAACTTAAATTCTAGGAGATCTAGGTAGAAAATGAAAGTCTACACACTAGCTTTGGCACTTTGAATTACTAAGGCTTTTAGTGTTCTAATTAAATAAAATCCTCTTCTAAATACAATATTTAAACTGTAATTAACGATTACTCTATCTTCATTTAATCATTTAACCCTTATTTAATCCTAAAGGTTCATTCAGTTATTATTCCGATTATCTTTTGGCACTGACTTTGCTTACGGCTATCTTAAATTTATTGTTTCTAAAATTACAACGGACTATGCAGTTCTAATTAATACTATAAATAATTTAATGTATGAAGCTGAAATTTGCATACCTATGGAGTCATCGGACTCCGAGTGTTCCCCAGGAGCTGGTAAAGCGAGTAGTTCCTCGGATACTGCTGGGTCTGCTGGAGGCATTCTCCTAGGGCAGTCCCTTGCGAAATGTCCATGCATTCCGCACGCGTAGCAGTTGTTGTTGTGTTGAGGGGAAGTAGAGGTGCTCGCTTTTTGTTCCCGTTTCCTAGTGGAAATAAACCGACACTGTTGAATCCAGTGTCCGTATCTACCACAATTCAGACAGTGTTTACAAGGTTTCTCCTCACCATGATGAAAACCACATCTGACACATTTAGGAAATGCACCAACATATTGACGGGGAGTAGAGGTTATTGTTGACCAACACTGTTGCATCCAGTGTCCCATCTTCCCACAACGAGTGCATTGTACACACGAAAGTTCAGCTAGATGATTGTAGTGACAAGCCGAACAGAGGGAAACTTGTCCCTTAGAAAGTGCAGGACTTGTGGAAGATATCCTCACGGGGCAGTCTCGTGCAATGTGTTCGGACAGTCCGCACACATAGCAATCCTTGCTGTATCGAGGAAGGGGATATGTAGTGTTTCCAGGATTCTGGTTATGAGTCGGGGGATTATTACAATCACGACTCCAGTGTCCCTTTCCTCCGCAGTTCAGACAATGTTTGCACAGTTTATCCTTAGCATGGTGAAGACCGCACTTGGCACATAAAGGAAATTTGCCAGCATAACACTGACGACCCTTTGACTCTGGAGCAACGGCCATCTGGCGAAGGGGAATGGCCTCAGTGTAGGTTACAAGATCTCTTGATTTCTCCGAACAACACCGCTTTCGCTTCCTGCTTGTTTCTCCTTCTTTCGGTTCCTTCTTCTCTGCAGCAAGTAGTGGGAAGTTCCTAGTAAATTCCTCACTGTTCCTGATCAGAGTGATGATTCCAGGGAGAACCGCCACCAACTGTTCAGTGATCAGGGTTGCAAGTACCTCGACTGCTGGGTCCGTCTCTTGCGAAGGTTGAGGCGGTGATGGTTGTGTTCTTGGTGACATTCTAATCATAACCAATAGAACATTGGTTAGTGCAATGATCGAATGCAGAAGACACAATGCAAATAAATTCCTAAATCCTATGTTCTCTACATGCAGGGTCCCTAGGTTTTAGTCTAGGCCAAACCGTTTAAATAAGTGACCTATATTTCTCTATAACCATGGCTCTGATACCAATCTGTCACACCCCGAGCCGGCGGGGTAGGATCGGGTTTCCCCGACGGGCGGAAGGTTCCCGGGGCGCGATATCGCGAGTGATAATCGAAATGATCAGATTGTTTACATTGCACATGATATATAAATGAGAAACTTACTAAAATAAAATAGAATTACAAAGTTAAATTACACCAGTTAAGTTTATAATTTAACAATGTAAATCTACTATCACATCATAAATCTTCAATCTTGTATCTGCACAAGGTATACAAAATAACGATGTATGAAGTCCAAAAGTATGCAGGTCCAAAAAGCTATGTCATCTATCTGTAACCTAGTCCAAAAGAAACAACTCTTCAGTTGACCTGTTCGTCACCTGAGAAGTCATGCAAAAATAAAGTCAACACATGGTTGGTGAGTTCATACAGTTTAGTAATTGAAAATGATTTGAAAACCTCTTTCGGTAAAGACCCTAACCTCATTAACATCACATGTGATATCCATATCGGTATGCTTATATATAGGGCATACCCCTGAGTCGAGCCTACAATCCGCCCAGACGCCATCCCACCACATACTAATACGCATATGACACTATTGTTAATGATAATTAAGCATTTTTACCCTACACACCTCTGATTTAGATTATGCTTTCCAAAATTTGATTTACCTTTGATTCTCTTGAGTTCATCATAGTTACATGATTTCCCAAAAGTCAGTGATAGAAATAAAATGTTAAATATTTAATTAAATAAATAAATAAAACATTTAAATACAACTAAGACATGATGATTGGGCCTTATTTGACTCAATCAATTAGACTTAGTTGTTGCTGGTTGTCCAAGTTGTAACCTCTCACACGTGACCCATACCAGGCATAACTCACAAGGAGTATACCTGGGCGTGACGGGATTTTAATGATGCCCGTGCAGCCTAACCCAATGGTCTTCTATACCTGAAGGGACTTTACGGATATGCTTTGATTCTTGATCTCTTTGATTTTCTTGATTTTGACTTTGATATTGATTTCATTTGATAGTTCACGTTATTGCCCATATAGCCTGACTACAAGAGTCTTCTATACCTGAAGGGACTTTATATGTGTGTTACACGTGGTCTTGATTCCCTATACAACTGACATCCACCTTAACTTAAATATTAATGATTTCATTAGATTGTAATGATTTCATTATTTCAATGATTCACACACATTTATGATTTCTAATTCCTTGAGTCTCTTGATCTCTAGAATTTCCCTGATTCACAATGATAATTGATTCTTGATTTTGATTCCTTGTTCTCAGATTTCACACTGAATTTGGTTTCCTTTGAATATGATCTTTTGTTTTAGTTCCTTTGAGTTCACATTGAATTTAGATTCTTGAATTTGAGCTTGATGGACTAAGGGTTTATTTAGAGTTTAGATTTAAAGTATTACTCATAAGAGTAATTTAATTAACTTGATAATTTGATCTGTTTAATAATTATCTAGACAGGAGTCTATGAGTATCAACAAACATAAATATGTAAAACATATAATAAATAAAAGCATTTAAATAAACAGTTTAAAATAAAACAGTTTACGCATGCTTCTCAGCCCCGCGTTTTAAAACAAAAATGTTAGAAAAAGGGCAATGAACTCACCTGTGCTGCTATGTAATTGATCTAACACAATATGCGCGCTCTTGTTGTAGCTTAGGTTTCTTCGGTTCCTGAGTTATTTTATAATAATTTGAATATAATAAGTACGCGTGGTAGTCGTCGTATCTAAGTCTTTGTCCTGGTGTGTGTAACTAAGTGTCCTAGTACTAAGTGTATCTATGATTTAATCTAACTTAGTTACCCTTTTATTACCCCAAACCCCATGTTTAATTACAACACTTAAGATAAATTTTACAAAATTTGGGCAGAGTCTCCTTTGTATTTAGTTCAAATCCAGACAATTATATTGTCTATTTTACAACAAAATCCCAAATCAATGATATTACCACTAACTTTTATAACTAAATAAACTTAAAAGAAACCAATGACATTTATAAATTACATTTCAAATTAAACAAGATTTTAGAAAATTATTAAATTTTAAGTTAATAAATTCACAATGCCGTAGTTTTTATCAAAATATCATTACTTGAGTTTAAGTAAGTATTTAAAGCATGATGGGCTTGATTAAGCCCCATGGGGCCCACTTAGGCCCAAGTGATAACTTTTGATTCTTCCTTGATCATAACCAAAAATGTTTGAACCATATGACATAGATATCCAATTTATTCATGTTAACAACTCATTTTAAGTTGTTAATGTGTGTTAATGGCCTTAGTTATAGAAATTCTACCCCACAATTGGCTTCATTATTCTTCATTATTTATAACTAACACTTGTATTAATCCCATGCACACACATCAATTAAATAAACCCATGCATGCATGTTCCTTATGCCCTTATGTAATTAACCATCCTAGAATGACCAACTAGGTGGTGTTATTGGGCCGGGTAACTTTCTTGAGTCATCTACGTACAAATGGGCCTAAAGGTTATGCGTGTGGGCCGAATAAATGTGGGTTTCCTAACTTGGGCCGAGAAAGTTTGGGCTATGCTAAACCATTTGGGCTACATGGGTCGAATTGGGCCACACAAATGATCATAGGTTATCTCATTAGGCTCGTTGAATTTGGGCCGGTACACACACGGACCGAAAAAGGGTAATATGGGCCGAATAAACCATCCATTTAGGCTAACCCGAATGGGCCGAATGCTATGTGGGCCAAGGGAATTATTGTTGGGCTGGTTATAACATGTTCGGGTTGGTGTGAAAAGTGAGGGCCGGCAACCATATAGCAGCGAACCTATTAACCTGGGGTTCGAAGGTTCGTCTACTGTGTATTCCAGGTATGGTCAAACAAGAACATAGGTTCGCTAGTGACACCTAAGGTTCGGCAGTGTTTGTTTCCAGATGGAAGGTTCGTGATGCATCCAAGGTTCGCCACTGGTTCGCCATGCACTTATGCATGGGTTCGGCAAATGGTTCGCATGGGAAGGTTCGCCCCTGTGCAGATGGTTCGCCGGTAGGGATAGTGTAACAACTGTAAGAAAACCCAACAAACTTAAACATTAAATTGTAATTAGATAATAAGGCCCAATAAAATATAAAGGCTCAATAAGAAACTTAGGCCCAAATAGGCCCATTGAAAGCCCAATAAGAAACTTAGGCCCAATTATGCCTATTAAGGATTTTAAAACAAAACGTAATGTGCAAACACATGCATTTTCTAATTAAACGTTCTGACTCCCGAGCTAAGGTAAATAACCTTGATAATTACCTATTTAAAAATATTTACAATATTAAAGATACAAGAATCTTATTTAACGTGTTAAAACATTAAATCTGTTAAATATGTCGTGTACGCAATAATTATCGTGTTTCGACGGAATTAATTTAACAAATTATTTATAACGATCAAAATAAACGTTCTAATAATATTTTGAGTATTTTTATTTATAATCAGGAAGTCTTGGTTAGGAATAATAAACATATACGAAACACGAGCGCGAGACGGGATCGATACGCGTTTAAAACCCTAGAACACCCCCTAAGTATAAAAAGGGTGAAAACCCTATTTCCCCTCATAATGTTCAGCCGTCACACACACATACTTGTGTGTGTGCAGCCCTTTGTAAACACAACAAGAGAGAGAGAAGGGGAGCGGCCGGAGCTGGCCACCCACGGCGGCGCAACGGCGGGGCCACGGCGGCGCAGCTAACCGTTTTCACCCATGGACTCTACTCTTCGCCCTCTCCAACCTTTCCTTCTACATCAGACAGAGATCTTGGCTCGAAAGAGGTCAAAACGGAAGGAGAAAAAGCGAGAATGGCTAGGGTTTCACCCTAACTACCGGCGACGAGGATCATTGGGTAGTGTTTTGGTTCGGTAGCATGATTCAGATGGTCGAAAGAGAGCCAAAGAGGTGACATGCAGAGGCGAGAACGGCTGGGGTTTGGCTTACAGCCCTATGACGGTGGTTCTAGCACCGGGACAAGGCGGTTCCGGCGGGCTCTAACACTCCAGCTGAAAACAAAGGGTAAGATCTACTTGGTAACTTTCTATTTACACTTGCATGTCGTTTCCTTAAGGGTGTTCATGGTTATACCAGCGCTTTTGGACGATCCTCGTGAAGGTGGTGGTCGGATGTGGAGATAGAGAGGCTATTAACGGCTGGAAGATGGTTCACGGTTGCTAGGGACTTATTGAGCACGATGGTGGTGGCTGCTAGGGTTAAGAGTATGGGTTACAACACTAATCGGGTAAAAATCGTCACCACAATACCCGATCTATGCATGCATGTTGTTTTCTTGAAGGTTTTAAGTTAAAAGTGTGTTTGATGATTGTTCTAGTGGCTGTGATATTCCCTAAAGAGGTGGCTGTTACGGTGGAGCAGCCACCATGCTTAACCACGGTGGACAGAAATGCGGCCGAAGGGAGTTAGGGCTTTGGAGATGATTCAAACCTCAGTCAACAAAAGTCAAACCAGATTAGGACCGGTCAAACCCAGTCAGCCGCGGTCAACAGCAAAAACCGATCAATCGGTTGTATTCGTTACGTAAAATCGAGTTTAGAAACATGTTTGAATTATGAAACATACATACGAATAATATAATCGGTTTAGATACGTGGATGGAACGAGTGGGAAGGTATAATCGCGCGCCAATAACTTTTATTATATGGTTTATATGTTTAAACAATAAAGTTAAAGTGGTTGAGCATTTGGGTTAACTAGATAAAATATGGTTCGTCGTAATTGGTTAATAATAAAAATGTTTAACGAAACCATATAACGTGTGTGATTTTGTTAGAGATTCGGAGATGCATACGTACATGAATATAACTATACACGAGTGATTAATAAAAATAATATATCTACTTACACAAATATAAGATATTTACATGAAAATATGTATATAAATATTTATACATATACTAAATTTGTCCATACTTGACTAAGGAATATGATTATAATTTGGTTTAATCATAGTATATGTGATATATATGTTTAGAGTTTTAATTTGAATTAGTTTCATAAATTTTAAACCAACTAACTGTTTAATCATAATAAGACTTTGAAAGCTAGAATCATTAGTCAAACATAATAAATTGTACAAATTAGGCAACACTTGCAATATATATATGTACATTTATATACGATAAATACAAGTTAAATTGTTATTACAAGTCTAGGTATCTAATATGGATACATATTAGAAGTTATATGAAACTTGTTACATTATGTATAAAATGACTTTGAAACTTTAATTAAATAAAATCTTATATATTTTGAACTCGATGAAGATGTATAATATATGATTTCAAGTAGGTATTAAATCATTAAACGAGCTATACATACACGTTTATAGGATATTATACAATGAAAGTTTAAGTAAGGCTATATGTTTATAAACATGTCTAAATCCAACATGTTAACAATTGGTTTTATATACATAGGTTGGAATTAATATGATGAATGTGCATAGCTATACTATATACATTGTGATAGTGTTAAACAACTAGGAACTTGATATAAATGTTTAATTCAATATTAAAATAATTTTTGATATATTACCACTACTATACTAAATTCGATGTAACCATGAATTTATAATAAGATTAATTATTTTTATAAGAATAATTAATATTACATCAACATAAACATTTAACACCTTCTACTCTTTTAAGGTCATATAAGAGTTTACTATAATTTAGTTAACATTTTTAAGGATAACCTTACTCGACATCATTAAAAATTTTATTTTAATGTATATATATAAGAAAGCTTATTTAAAAACATAATTATTTATCTTAACATATGACATTATGCCATTCATGTATTTTGAATCATAATTAAAATTTGACAATAATAACGATACTAATATTATTAGTGAAATTAGTATTATTATTATAATTAAGATTATGATGAATATTATTACCTTTAATGATGGTTTCATCTATGAATGTTTACTTACCTTTAAACATAGAAAATAAATTAGGAATATTCTAAACAATCTTTTATTCAATATTTATTATACTTACAATAGTTAGTATATACAATGACTACAACATGTAAAATACCTTAGATACTAATGTTAATTGCAACTATTTTGTGATGTATGAAATACCTATTAATTAGCTCTAATACTGACAAGTTAGGTGAATACATTATAATGAATATCTTATTGTCTTATTATACCTTATGCATTACATCAATTTATATTATTAGTAAAGCACCATGACTAGTAATACACTTAAACGATTTTATATTGATTTCCTCCCAAACTCACAATCAAGGTGACCCAACTTTAAAATATAAGACCATTAGTCACAATAAAGATTCAATTATCTTAGAAGACCATAAACATACCGGTCACATAAGTAGCATACTAATCACTATACTAAACATAGAATAATACCAACATTTGCACATACCTTTAGATGTGCAAATATAAGGTAAGACTTTGTTAAGTATGATAATATAAAGAAACTTTACACTAGTAAACTTTGAACACCTTAACCCAAAGAGCTCAACCCACAGTAAACAACCATAAAGTATGGAATCTACAACTTATACATGTATAGATGGATACAAATAGGGACTTGCTTTGATGATAACTCTGGGAACATAGCAAATCATGCATAGTGGCACAATGACATGTTTGTACAGGAACAAAAGGAACCAGTTAAAGCAACCGGGTGAGTTCATGTGATACCTTTTCTTTTTATTGTTTTGGGATACTGAAAGCAGGCTCCAAAAACTGTTTATAAAATTATATTTATGTGATAATGAACGTCCGTTTCAAATATAATTGCTTCCCCTAGACACGAAACATAATTTACAGCCATTAACTCCGGAGGAGAGCCGGTGGGTATATGGGTAGTACTACTTGGGGAATCCCCCACGCACAGTGGCCCGAAAGGGTGGCCTTATAAAAATAAGGTTGAAACCCCGCTGAGGTTAATGTCAACCGTTGTGGCATATATTCATCATGACACATTTACACCGAGGGCAGGAACGGGTCTCGGAATGGGAAGTAGATTAAAATGTCATGCTACGGGCTAACATTATAAGAGGCTAACGCTCAGCATGGCACAGGGTTGGTTGTATTGTTTTTGAATTATCACATGCATTTATTATTGTGTCTATATACTAAAACTCGTGAGCTCACCAACTTTATAGTTGACGTATTTTAGCATGTCTTTCAGGTAAATAGAAACAGGTATGACTCGGATACAGGGTTGCTTGAACAAGAACACTACATGGAAAACAAGAACTTGGCTTAAAGATTTATAAAGTGTGCTGATGCCTGGATGGACCCAATAACTCTAGAAAATCTCCCACTAGTTCAATCATATTTTAGATTTGTTGTAAACAAATTAGATACTTAGACTAAACCTTTGGTAGAATTGTAATATATTTATTTTACCGTTACTTTGTGTTTTGAATCAATCGTTAGTCAAGCCCCCTGGTTGGGTTGTGACAGATAGTTCGAGCAACAAGGTTCGACTGATGATACAAGGGTTCGCTGTACAGGAAGCTAGGTTCGCTGGATCGGGGTTCGGCCATGAGTAGAAGGTTCGTCCAGATGGCATGCAGGTTCGGCTCTCAAGGTTCGGTGAACAACCAGTTCATGGATGAAATGGTTCGGCTGACCTGAACAGGTTCGGCCGCATAAAGCCACGAACCCTGTTCATCTTTCTCATCATCATCGTTCGAACCTAGGTTGTTTCAGGGTTGTTTCCCTAGCGTGAGTGTACCAGAAAACGTTTTAGAGGGTGTAGGGTTCGAGCTTAGAACTCGAGGCCGGATTTTAAGGTGATGTTCAAGTAAGCAAAGAAAACCATGAAAAACCCTAATTTTCGTGAGTTTCAAAGCTTCATACCTCGAGATTGGCTGAATAAAATTCCAGATCGGCTGTACTTCCGTGTAGGGGATGTCGAGAGCTTCGCGTGGACACCAAGAACGCCCAAATCCGTCCACAAACGAGTGAGATATCGCGATAAAGAGAGTGATTCTTCTAGAGAGAGAGTGTGCTGAAATTGATGTTAGAGAGAGAAAGGGTTTGCCAAGAATGAGGTTGAAAGCCTCATTTGAGGTTTATATACCCCGGGGGTAGTCGGGTTCGTTTCGGTTTGCTCGGTTTTCGTCTCCTTTGCGTTTCCGGATCGTAACGCGTGTAATTATTTATTATAGATAAAAAGACTTTATTTTATATGTTTGGAAAGTGGTTATTTCTAGTAATGATATTAAATGTTATTTTCTTAATTTATTTATCGAAATTTATAAATTTTACGCGTTTTGTTATTTATTCGCGTATTATGGTTTACGCGCCTAAATTAAAATAGTTTCGTTTTAATTTATTTATGGTGAGTTTCAAAATTGTAAAACAGGAAATATTTTATTTCCTTATATTTATTATCGTTCGAATCGTCTTCGTTTTCGTTTCATCAGAAAACGTCACTTACGCGCGTTTTCGTACAGAGCGCTAACTGTACGAACACGATCATAAATTTCACTTTCTGATTTTGTTTTCTGCCTTTGAGTCATCATTTCAGATCGTTAAACTTTCAGATTTATTCGTACAGATCGTCACCTATACGAACAATTCGTCGGTTTAGCATTCCGTAACAACAACCGTTATGGTTTTATTTTGTTTATCCTCACATACGTGTTATCCTAATAGATCCTAACAAATAACCCATGATGGTTCTGTGTTGCCAGATAGTTACCCGACTCAAGAACCATTGTTCTGAACTTTGATTCTGATAAATGTTTATGAAATTGTTGTTTGATAATACGAAATGACTTTGACTATTGATATAAATATGAAATAGAATGGAATATGTATAGTTTTTGTCTGTTTACTATTCATGCTACTGTTGCGATCACTGTTCCGGCACCGGTTCCAGCACTGATGTTACATAGTTAAATGAAATTATCATTAGAAATTATTTTAAATATCATATTCATTAATTTATATATCGAATTATATATTTTACACGTTTCGTTAATTCGTTCGCGATTTAATAAAATAGTTTAGTTTAATTTATTTATGATGAGTTTCAAAATTGTAAAACAGGAAACATTATATTTCCTTAAATTTATTATCGTTCAAATTGTCTTTGTTTTCGTTTTATCAGAGAACGTCACTTACGCGCGTCTTCGTACAGAGCGCTAACTGTACGAACACAATCATACGTTTCACTTTCTGATTTTTGTTTTCTACTTTTTAGTCATCGTTTCAGATCGTTAATCTTTCAGATCTATTCGTACAGATCGTCACCTATACGAATAGTTCGTCGGTTTAACATTCCGTAACAACAACTGTTAAGGTTTTGTTCTGTTTATCCTCCCATACGTGTTATCCTAATAGATCCTAACAAATAAACCCATGATGGTTCGGTGTTGCCAGATAATTACCTGACTCAAGAACCATTGTTCTGAACTTTGTTTCTGATAAATGTTTATGAAATTGTTGTTTGATAATTACGAAATGACTTTGACTATTGATATGAATATGAAATAGAATGGAATATGTATAGTTTTTGTATGTTTACTGTTCATGCTACTGTTGCGATCACTATTCCGGCACCGGTTCCGGCACTGATGTTACAAATAATGATGAACATTTGCGAACAAGTAAACCATACTTGGAATATCTGCGAATGAAGGATCATGAACGTTTGCTAACAAGTACATTATACCTGGGACATTTGCGAAATCTTGAGTAATTGCGAACAAGTAAATAATACTTGGATTAATTGCGAATGAACGTTTGCGAACAATTGCGAACAAGTAAATCATACTTAGTATGATTGTGAATGAATGTTCACAAATAATTACGCATAAACCAAAACTTGTAAGGTTTGCGAACGAGTAACCATGACTTTGCGAATGAACAAGTTCTAAATTCAGTACGTCTGTGAATGAATAAGACATTCGTAAATAATTACAACATACTAAATAAAACCATATGAATGTTATTATAGGTCATTGATACTTGATTGACAACTTAAAGGGAGTTAAGTTGAGAGAACAACCAGGTGAGTTCTCTAATGCTCCATTCCAAATATGATTTGAGCTGGCACGTAATCTTAAATATACCTGTTGTTGTAATTATATAAATTATATTTCTAGATTGTGATTATGACTTTTGCATCGGACTAATAGAGTCGTATACTGTCGGTCTCATAGTGTTGAGATTTTACCTATTTGCTCGAGAAGGAATAGCCCTGACACTTGTGTCATTTAAAGGGAATTAATTGATCAGTTAACTGAAGGTTGCTGGTGACGATTGGCCTGGCAGAGGGTGAACGTGACCCTAAGACAGTGACTTATTTATACGTGGATAAACTTTTGAAGAATGAAATTTTGGATTGTAAATATGCAGTCTAATTAATATGACTTGAATGTACTTTCTGTTATCATGAATGGTTAAATTATTCCGTTGCTTGTTTATTTTGAATTAAATCATTCATGTGATTAATTAACGAGTGGTAGCACCGGGAGTCGGGGCGCCACATAACCATAACCGAATAATTCGGTTAATGGGTTCGCTTAACAATAACCATCAATTAAAGTCGGTTTCGGTTAAAATCGGTTATGGTTCGAAGTTATCGGTTAATTTTTGTTTATGGTTAAATTATGCTCACACATCTCACCCTCCTCAGACCCTACCTTAGCATGCTAATGACGGGATATACTGAGTACGTTGATTGATTGACCCCTACTATTCTGGACTACAAAAAAAAAGTTTCACTTTTGTGAGTCGATTCCGCGTATAAACACAACTCCGCCGCAGCGTTAATCGAATTTTCCCTTGATCCCGTCAAAAACCCCTTTTCATCCCTGCGATTCTGCATTGTGTTTGAGAGCGAAAATGTCGGGCAAAGGAGCAAAAGGTTTGATCATGGGGAAAAATGCTGCAATCAACAAAGACAAAGATAAGGACAAGAAGAAACCTACCTCTCGATCTTCTCGCGCTGGCCTCCAGGTAAATTTCTGTTTAGATTCTGAATGTTCGGTGTTTGTATCGGCTTTGGTGTACGATTAGATCGTTTATGTATGGATACAACACATGTGTTCGTGAAGTAGCGAAAATCGATGGTTAATCGATGAAGTTATTGTTGTGATAGAACTGATTTGTATGCGTATTTTATGTGCATGCTTTTATGTCGATTTAGTCCTTTTTTCGTCTTATCAGGGACATAATTTAGTTTTATGAAGAGCGAAATGTGATGTATCGGTCAATGGCTGTTCAGTTTTGATATATTTGATTGGTGTGGTTATATGAATATGTGTTTTGTGTATTAAACTATGATGGACGACTAGATTGTTTTATATGTAGATTTAAAACATGATTTCTATGATACAACGTCAATCGATGAAGTTGCAGGCCGATTAATCGCTAGTCCCCTAAGGCCGACTAGGCCCGACTATCTGATTAGGCCGATTAGTTGGCCGATTAATCCCGAATAATCCCTCGTCCTCACTCCACCGACCGACTAGCGATTTCTATAACACTGACTCATAAGTGATTTGTTTGCACATTTTGTGTTGCATTCTTGGTGTCAATTTAGTCGGTTATCTTTGGATTGCAGATATGACTGACCATATAAAATTGCAACTATTGGTTGATTGGTCATTGGCTGTTCAGTTTTGATGCTATTGATTTGTATAATTATATGAATAATTTGTATGTTTTGTTTGTTAAACTACATTGGTGTTTGATTTAATATGATTATTTGTGGATTCAAGACAAAGATTTCATGAAACAGTGACTAGTAATGATATGTTGAACCTGTAGTTTTGATACAGTGGAATGTTTGCATATTTTGATGTTGATCCAGCTTCTTTTTGGATTTTACATATTGTTTTTATAGAAAAAAATAGTGAATAGTGACTTGTGGCTGACTTGCATGACTTTGTATATTTTAAGTGTTTGAAGCAACTTGAACGTTTGAACAAGTTGTTTATTGGTGGACATAAGATGAGGGTTTTCTGTGAAATTGTGACTGCTGCTATGGGTCAATAGCCGTTTATTTTTTAAATAGTTGATATGTTTGATTGTGAGTCTATTTTATGCTCATGTTTGAAGCAATTTTGATACTTGATTGAGTTGTTTATTTGTGGATGGAAGATGACGAGTTGTCATGAAAATAGACTAGTGTTATTTATCAATAGCTGTTTAGTTTTGATATAACTGATTTGTATGTTTGTATCAACTGTTTAGTTTTATTTTTACTGATCTTTGTTGTTATGACTGATTTGGTTAATCTACTCGTGGAAAACTAATATTTTTTTACTTTTAAACCGTATTATGTTAGATGACAAACATAATGCATCATAGTAGCTGCAACTGGTTACATTTAAGCTATTATTATAGGGGTTTTCCCTCTTTTTTTGGGGATTTTAACTGAACTATGAACAAAAGCAAGGTTAATTACAACATCAAGTAAAGGTAATGTCCATCTAGAGTATGACTGGGGAATGATTGTCTATTGAAAACAATATGCCTTTTGAGCTAGTTTGGATCTCACATTTTGAGCTTATTTAGTTCTCATTTATGCATCATTAACGCTCCAATATCAATTGATATGTTTTCATATCATATCATATCATTTGAAACTTAAAATTTGTCATACATAAGTTTATTACTAACACTCGAATATTATTTGTATATTTCAATTGTTGTTACATTAGATTTAAAGTACATATGGACTTGGTTTTAAAACGCTCAAGGCACCCGAAGGCGTTTAGGCCTAAAATGCTGAGGCGCAAGGCATGAGGCGAGAGCCTAACATGTGCAAGGCGTTGCTCTATATATAACAAAATAAATTTTATCTACATGCAGAAGATGCATTTATCTCGTCTCTTTTTATAGATTGGTGTTTTTTTTATCATGTAAACCATTCATAATCTTTTAATCCCATTGGTTGTTTCTACATATCACCCTCCTACATGCTCTAATCTTGATCAGTATTAATCAAATTAAACCTAGATGTTCATAAGATGTCGCCTCAAGGCTATGAAGGGTTTTCTTGTATGTAGGCCAATCATAACGGGTTAGACACGACCCGTTAAGACACGAAATGGGTAGGCACGAACATGACACGAAAACTTATCATGTATGTTTCTCCAAAGACGAACACAACCCGTTGAAAACACGTAAACACGAAATGACCCGTTAAGGAACCTGTTGACAGTTAACACTATAAATGACTCGTTAAAAAACCTGTTAAAGACATTTTAATGAGCCTATTAAGGAACCCGTTAAAAAACTAGGGTTAGAGAATTAGAAATTTTTATAAGGTAATCGGTTACCTAATTATTTTACTATTTTATTTATTTGAAATTTTTAATTTTAAACAAGTCTTATCGGGTGGTAAAAGGTCTTAACAGGCCATAACAGGTCTTAATGGGTCTTAATGTATCTTAACAGGTTTTTACCTAGTTTAGACTTGAAAACTTATTTTAGACACGAAACATATTAAGAGTAAACATGAAACATGTTAAAGTCGAGTCCGTGTTACAGTGTCCGTGTCTGAAATTGCCAGCCCTACTTGTATGTGTTTCTTGTGTTAAGAATTGATGAATATTTGGATTCATATTAGAATAAAGAAGACAAGTTGAGGTAGTTTAATATGAACTTGCTAACAACAGGATAACATTAGTGGCTTTATAGAAACATATGCTTCTTTCCCTCCTATGATGATGATCATCATAAAATCCAACATTTTAAACTGCAAACAAAGGAATTTAATTTGAATCATTTATTTTTCTTCTGACATTATTAGTTCTATCTTTTAAAGAAGTTATAGGTCCCTTCTGGTTTTTGAAAAATTGGATGTTTTTCAAAATTTTCCTTATGTAGCCATGCAAGAATGGCTGTTCTTTTACCATCTGTTCATGTTTTCTAGATGCAATGGTACCCTCTCCCTGTTAATGTGTTTATATGAGTTACATATATCTCTTAACGGGTCAAAGGGGTCGAAAGATTCCTAAATGTATTTATAATAATGCGGAGTAAACTAACGATATGGTCATTGTGGTTTGCTAGTATTTCACTTTTGGTACCTAGATTTCATAAATTACCCATATGGTCCCAAACTTTAAACATTTGTACACATATAGTCCTTATATGAGGGTAATTTGGTCAAATATGTGATGGTAATTTGGTGACCTAAGGATTATATGTATTACCAATGTTTAAAGTTTGGGCCATATGGGTAATGTATAAAACTTATGGACCAAGAGTGAAATATTAACAAACCACAGGGACCATGATAGAGTTCATACTTATATTAATATGTTGGTAATATTTAGTAGCTATGGTAGGTTCTAGATAAGGGTACTTTAGTAATATTGATTACTAGTTATTTGTTAGTTGGTTATAAATAGAGGAAGGCTTGTGTGAGGAGGGTGTGAAGAAAATTATTAAGGATTGTATTTGGCTCCTGCTTATGGCAGTGAGAAGGGCTTAGCCCTGGAATCATCATCTGATGATGTAGTTGTGTCCATTTTCATTTCTATTCTCTGTAATCCTTCTATTGCAATCAATACAAGTTAATTCCTCTAATTGTGTGTTGAATTCATATTGTATTGTGATTGTGTGTGTGTTCAATCTTCATCAATGGTCCGACCTGTCCTTGACCTGCCGTGTTCTATGGAGACGAGGGCAACCAATGTTCGTTTGGATGCTCATGAACACCAGATTCAGCAGTTGCAAGCCGATGTGACAGAAATCAAATCAACATTGCAATTGCTGGAGAAAGAGCGCGCGGAATCGGCTGAGTTCCGAAAATTCGTACTCGCTTGGATGAAACATCAAGAGCAACCACCGATTGATAGATCTTCGGGAACGAGAAATTCCAGTGGTTTATTTTCACTCTCCAATTCCAATTTAGGAAGTATTCAGGCGCCGATGGGAGTTCCTGGGGCGGCGACGCAACTGCAATTACCAGAATTCAATGGATTTGATCCTCACGGTTGGCTACAAAAGGCGAATCTCTATTTCGATATCAATCCTCTTCCTGATGAATTACGCCTTCCTTTAGTCCAATTTCGCATGATTGGAGTTGCGCATCACTGGTTCACGACGCTTACTCAGATCTGGGAGTCTATTACATGGCCGGAGTTCCAATCAGAGCTACTGCAGCGTTTTCAGGGCTTCGAGATTCCTAATCCTTGTGAGAAATCGCATTCGATTCATGCTTCTGTAATCAATTTCGTCGCCGATAAGGAGGAAGAGAGCGTCGCCAGTAAGCCTTCTCTTGCGTTTTTTTGTTATCAGCATAATTATGGGCCTTTAACAGGTCATGGGCCTCAAATGTTGGGTCAAGGGGAGCCCACACGTGTTCATGCACCCAATTTAACTAGGAAAAGGTTTCCTGTTTGTTTTAATGATAGAGTTCATATCAAGATGGGGAATGGGTATTTAATTCATGTGCCTGAATGGGATACGGGTCTTCGGTCCACCCCTAAAACAGATATTTCGTGTTTGTTTCCTGCCATTCGATCAGGCGTCGCCTCTACCCCAGAGTTGGGGCATGTTTTGCATCATGATCACGGAGTTCTACATCCTTCACGTTTGGATTGGAAAGGACGTAAGAAGAAACGACTTTGTTTGCGTTGGGGTAATAGATACGGGCCAGCTCGCAAATGTCCGGAAGGAAAGATAATTGGAGCAAAGCTCGTTTCATGGTTAACTCCCAAGTCTTGAGGACAAGACTTTTAAATAAGGGGGGAGTAATGATAGAGTTCATACTTATATTAATATGTTGGTAATATTTAGTAGCTATGGTAGGTTCTAGATAAGGGTACTTTAGTAATATTGATTACTAGTTATTTGTTAGTTGGTTATAAATAGAGGAAGGCTTGTGTGAGGAGGGTGTGAAGAAAATTATTAAGGATTGTATTTGGCTCCTGCTTATGGCAGTGAGAAGGGCTTAGCCCTGGAATCATCATCTGATGATGTAGTTGTGTCCATTTTCATTTCTATTCTCTGTAATCCTTCTATTGCAATCAATACAAGTTAATTCCTCTAATTGTGTGTTGAATTCATATTGTATTGTGATTGTGTGTGTGTTCAATCTTCATCAGACCATATTAGTAGTTTATGCGTAAAACCTTAAAAGACATTTCATTCAAAACATTACATTATTACCAAGACAAAGCAACTTCTGTAATAATTATGCTTGACACTATCATTTTTAAAAAATAAAAAATGAGGCACAAAATGTTTTTGGTAAACCAAACGTGACCTATATAATAATTTGCTTGTGTAGTACCTTTTGTAATCTCTAATAATGATCTATTTTTGTTAAAAATTTTGTTTATGTTTTCTAGAAAAGGGCACAAATGATTGTCTATACGGGCTTAGTTTTTTTCTAAACAGGTCAAAAGGCTTTTAAATATATTTTAAAAGCATTAAACTTTCATAAACATTATACTAAAAATTGAGACACAGAATGTTCCTGACCATTTTGTAACCTTTAATAATATTATTATTTTTTTAATTGTAATGTATATTTGTAAAAAAAATAAATAAACAAATGATTATTATTAAAAATGTCATTTAAGCTATCAGTTATGCAATAACTGTAGTTTCTTTCATTCTTTAACCTTGCTAAAAATGACTTTCAGTTTCCAGTTGGTCGGATCCACCGACTGCTAAAAGAAAGATCCACATCAAACGGGCGGGTCGGAGCCACAGCAGCCGTTTACTCAGCAGCCATCTTGGAATACTTAACTGCAGAGGTCCTTGAGTTAGCCGGGAATGCAAGCAAAGATCTCAAAGTGAAACGTATAACACCGAGACATTTGCAACTTGCAATTCGTGGTGATGAAGAGCTTGACACTTTGATCAAAGGAACCATAGCTGGTGGTGGTGTCATTCCTCACATCCACAAGTCGCTCATTAACAAATCGTCTAAAGAGTAGGTTTCAATTCTTCATGCATTAGTTCTGTTTTTTAGACCGCTAGGTGTAGTTAGTCTTGATTGGACCATTTTATGATTGATATGGTTCAAACCATGTATTGATGTCTTGCTACTAGTGTTGATCCTTTGATGTTTTAGTTAGAAATGTTGGTTCTCTCCAAAGATTTACAAACTAAACCACCATCTGCCAAGGGTCTGATTTTGAAAGTATAGAGAAACATAAAGCTGGGAGTTTGGTACCTTAAACCAGTGGTGCTTATAAAACGTTTAAGCCCATTGAACCACCAAAACAAGTAAGTCGGCTGGTATACCGGTCTAGTTCATGGTTCAGTTTTTGTGGTTTTGCTGACGCGATGAGGTTTTATGTTATTTTTTATTTTTATTTTTTTTATATATTATGATCATTAATGATATTTATGATTTAGAAAAAGATAAAAAATTAGTCTATTCAAACTATTAAAACTCAGCTTCATAAACAGGCTAGGCCTTCTCAACCCCGTAATCCAATTGGTTTAGCAAGTTTAATAGACGTACCTAATATTGATTTAGCTCTCACTTTGCTCCATGGAGGGATCGGATTCTTTGCATGATTTGATACACGTAGTCTTATCTTTTGCATTTGTGTAAGATGATTTTATTGGCTTGATCTCATAACCTAAAGGTCAGAATACAGCAATTTTACGAGTTGCTGGTTCTCTAAACAAAATCAAAGTTAGGTATTGCTAAATGTCTAAATATATTGACCATACAACGTTGGTAATAATCCAATTCAGATTTAGCATTTTGAAATTAGAAGTGTATATATATATATAGGATTTGAATCAAATGTAAAATCGATCTTAAAGAGAAAACTCTTAAACCTTATCTCAACCCTTAGATCAACTTTTTTTCTTTCTAATTTATTAATATGAAAAGGGTAATAGTCTTTAACCATTTACCCATAAATATAATAATTTATCTCTTTCTCTCTCATTTAAAATCACTTATATATATAATAATTTATTAATATTAAATTTCTCTCTCATCTATCTCTTCTCTCTTCATCTATTTAAAAAAATATTTTTTAAAATTCCAAAACAACAAAAATGTAGATTTTTTATACAAAATAAAAAAAATTTTTAAAAGATATAAAAAATTACACATGCGTATAAATAAAAATATACAAGTTTTAATACAAAAAATACACTTTACTCAAAATATACACATGTGTATATTTTATATATTTAATATTTATAAAATATTACACCTACACATGTGTAATTTTTGGTGTTTTAGTTAATTTGATGTTTTTTTATAAATTTACACGTGTAATTTTTTTGTTTCATATGTAAAATACACATGTGTAATATTTATTATGGTTGAGAATATGTAATATTGTGTTTGTATAGTAAAATTTTTGTTTCATACACATGTTTATATTTTTTGTTTTTCTTTAAAAAAATTATTTTTTTTTATTTTGTTAGTCAAACATAAATAAAAAAATAGATGAGAGAGGAAAGGTAATCTAAGTAATTAACGAAGAGCGAAGAGAGAGAAGAGAGGAGAGAGAGAAGAGAGATGAGAGAAAATCTGAATTAATTAATGATAAAAGAGGAGAGATGGTGAAAAAAAAGTCACTTATACCACTCAAAGGGTAAAACATATATTTTCTTCTCAAAAACCCCATTAAAATATTTAACTTTAATTGTGGACCACATGTTTTATCTATTTAATTAATTAAAATCTAAAATAAGTTTGATCTAACGGTTCACGTAGGGTTTAAGGGTTTTCTCTTTAATATCGGGTTTTCAAAGGATTCAAACCCTATATATATATAAATATATATATATATATATATATATATAGGAAAGTGTTCAAATAATAACACACTCTTAAAGCAATAACCCAGATAACTTTGTCAAGATGAAGCCGAATCTTGGATTTTTTTTGAACATCATTGTAACACATTTAGAATACTATATTTATTTATAAGTTTGTGAAAATTCATCACCGTTAAACAGATATCATCTCTGTAAGTTTTTGATTTACAACACTGTAACTGTTTTAGGCCCAAAATTTACAACGGTTTAAACTCTGAATTTTCGCAAACTCATAAAAGAACATAGTGTTTTAAATGTATTACAATGATGCTCAAAAAAAAGAAAATCCAAGATTTGGCTTCATCTTGTCAAAGTTATTTGGGTTATTGTTTTAAGAGTGAGTTATTATTTGATCCCAATCCTATATGTATATATAGGGTGAGGTTAATGTACAAAGTGATAGTTTTGTAAAAAGTTTAAAAATCAAAGTGTTATTATAAAAAAACAAAGTGCTATTATAATATTAACATAGTGTTATTATAACATTTAGCACTTCCTTGTTAATAATAGCATTTTGTTTTTTTAAACTTTTTACAAAACTACCAATTTGTATTTTATCCTAACACTATATATATATATATATATATATACTAATAAATAAAAATAAAATATGACACATGTCACTATCTTAGACTATTCTTATAATACTTTTTTCGTCTCTCTACTATTAAATGCATCCATATTTAATAATAATAATATTAAATATTAATATACTTTTATACATTTTTATATTAAAAAAGGTTTTTAAAACATTAAAAAATATATTAATTTTGAAAGAGTACATTTTTTTAGAATCCAAACTATTATGAAATATAAATTATTCAATAATTGTTTTTCAAAACGAGATATTCAAAAAAAACAAATTTTAATAAACTTAGTGTTTAAATAAATAATATTATCAATTTATTACTTATGTATTAAAATGTATAAACTTTTAATCATATTATTATTGAACATTTATTTATTTTTATTTAACCTGTGTAATACACGGGGTATTAACCTAGTATATATATAATACAAATTTATTACATTAAGAACCATTAAATATCAAGAAACCATTGTAACTAATTTGAACCACATATTTTAAGGGATATAAAAGTAATTTTTTTTTAAATAATGGAAGTTACTTTTATACCCTTCTAAACTTGTGGCTAAAATTGGTTCTTTTAGTTCTTAAGTTTAAATACTTCTCATTTGAACACCTTACACACACACACACACAAGTTGGAAATCCACGCGATGCGGCGGCGGTAACAACAAAATACAACATGGTGTTTGTTTGTTGTCAACAATCTTTCACTAATATGTTCTCATAAATATGTTCTCATGATATAAATAGTGCTCTCGCTAGCTTTCTTTTTCATAACATTGTTGTATATATTTCATGAGATTTACAAATCTCAATTTAATAATACACACAAAAATATAAAAAATTTTTTATAAACACGATGATCTTGAAAAATAAAAAAGTGACCACATAAATAATCTCATTCTTCATAAAAAAAACTTTCGAGTTTTAGGAAACTTCAATTGTGTTGTTTGTATGCTGGTAAGACGTTATTGCTGATCTTTTGTTGCAATACCGTGATAAGCATATGTTCGGGTTTATACCCGCCGACTACCTAAAGTTAAGTCGAATGGTGGTGTGGATCAACTAGAATTAATATTTCCCCATATGTTTAATTCGTATGCTGAGTTTAAGGGATAGTGAGAGAGTGGACAGTTATTAGCAGTTTCTTTTCCTTGTTTCTATTTTAGTATTGTTTGGCTTTGTTAGTTTTTCTATCTTGTTTTTTGTTTGAAATTACTCTTGTAATCGGAGATTTCCCCTCTCGAAGTGGGACTAGTAGCCAAAATCCTCTATTTTGATTTGTTTCAATTTCAAGTTCTTATCATTTGGTTCCATTACGGGAAATCGAAAATGGTGGTACAAACCCGGAGTGAAGGAAGTGCTTCCAATCCTGATCCGATCGCGAATCAACTCGTTGCAATGGCGGCATCATTTGAGAGTTTGAAGGCGGAGGTTGCGGCTCTCAAGAATAACTCGGAGCCGAAGAGGAAAGGAACATGACCTGGACAATTTGAAGAAGGCGAAACTTCATGGACCAATAACCGACTCTATCGACCTTACAATAAGATCGATTTTCCTACCTATAGTGGAGGAGACCCGAGAGGTTGGATCCTTATAGCGGAGAAGTATTTTCGTTACTACCAGATTCCAGAAGAGGAACAAGCTGATGTGGCTTCGATGCATCTCGATGGGGATGCCTTGGATCTATTTTCTTGGCTTTCGACTGATCAACCAATTCAGTTTTGGGAAGAGCTAGTTCACGCCTTTCAGAGAAATTTCGGTCCTGCTGAATTCCAAAACCCTGATAAACACCTCTATAGAATAAGGCAAACGGGCACAGTGCAAGAGTACATGCAAGAATTTGCCAGGCGTTCATCGCGGGCTTCAAATTGGGCCCATCACTGCCTTTTAAGGGTCTTCCTTAACGGATTGAAAGATGAACTTAAAGCTGATGTAAGGATCAAAAATCGCGAACAGTTTACAAAGCAATGAGTTTAGCCCTTGAATACGAATCCAAGGTTAGTTCCAATAGGAGTAGTAAGGCTTCTACTTGGGCTCCTTCCCGAACCAATCAAACCTTTTCCCAAACCAACAATCCAGCCCCTCCTTCCAATTCATCCAAAAACACCCCAAGGATAAGTGAAACTGAAAAACAGAACCGGGTTTTAAAGGGTGAGTGTTTTCGCTGTGGAGACAAGTATGGGCCGGGTCATAGGTGCAAGGTGGGGACATTCAAACTGTTAGAAACAAAGAATGAGAGGCACCAGTGGAGGTGGAAGAAGAGGCTCATGTAACCTCTCCGGATGACTTAGCAGAGATAAGCCTTAATGCCATATTTGGTAAGCCTCATACTACTACTATGAAGGTCCACGATAAGTTGAGTAATGTGGAGATGTTAATTTTAATCGACAGTGGGTCCACTCATAACTTCATCTCAGACACCTTGGGCAATCCAAAGTGTTGTTCCTAGGGCATATTGTGTCTTCTGAAGGGGTGCAGGTGGATCAGGAGAAGGTGGCAACCATCCAATCGTGGCCAGTGCCTAATAATGCTCGAGAGGTTCGCGGGTTCCTAGGCCTCACCGGTTATTACAGTTGTTTTATACGCAACTATGGTATTATTGCCAGACCACTTACCATTTTGACAAAGAAAGATGGTTTTATATGGTCAGAAGATGCTTTAAAGGCTTTTAACATCCTCAAAAAAGCACGAATGATAGCTCCGATCTTATGCCTACCTGATTTGTCTAAAACCTTTACATTGGAATGTGATGCTTCATCAGATGGAGTAGGAGCTATTCTTACTCAAGACAAGCACCCGATTACGTATTTTAGCAAGTGTTTTTCTCCGTTGAAGTCAGCTTATGATCGAGAGTTGTTAGCTTTGGTCCTTGCAGTGCAAAAGTGGAACCATTATTTGATGGGTCATCATGTTTTGATCAAGACTGATCATTATACCCTCAAATTTCCACTGGAGCAGCGGGTTACCACTACTGAACAACAATGACTGTTGCTTAAGTTGATGCCTCATGATTTTTCGATAATCCATAAAAATGGTTCTGAGAACAAGTGCGCAGATGCTTTATCCAGGAGGCCTCAAATGTTAGCACTTTCATTGCCTGGATATATCCGATATTCAAGCGGCTATGTCCCAAGATCCTTATACTGTTCGCATTATGGATAGGCTGGCGCGTCATCCTTCTCTCTTTCCTGGGTATGTCTTGAAAGATCACATGCTGTTATTCAAGGGACGTATGGTTGTTCCTAAGGTGGCTGATTTAAGGGACAAATTAATTCAAGAGGCCCATGATACCCCCGCTGCCGGACATGGAGGGTTTTTCAAATCATTTAAGCGGCTTACTGTTCAATTCTATTGGCCCAACATGAGCCGCGATGTCCGTGTGTCAGCGTAACAAGTATGATACTCTCTCCGGCTGGACTCCTACAACCCTTGCCAATACCTCAACAAGTTTGGGTAGATATTTCTCTTGATTTTATCACGTGACTTCCCATCTCTAACATGTTCAATACTATTTTGGTGGTAGTGGACCGCCTGAGCAAATATGCTCATTTCTTGGCCTTGTCTCACCCCTTTACTGCTAAGAGTGTGGCTTCCCTTTTTTGTAAGGAAATTGTCAGGTTGCATGGTTTCCCTCGCTCAATTGTATTTTGGAAAGAACTTTTCCGTTTAAGTGAGACCAAGCTGAAGATGAGTACCAGCTATCATCCTCAGACGAATGGTCAAACGGAGGTGGTGAATCGTTGTGTAGAAGCCTATCTTCGTTGCTTTGTTCGAGCACAACCAACGAAATGGAGTCATTTTCTTCCCTTGGCAGAATTTTCTTATAATATTGGGTATCACACCTCGACTGGTATGACTCCTTTTACTATTGTTTATGACAGGGCTCCTCCAAAATTGTATCCATATGTGGCAGGAGAGACGGCCAATGATGAGCTTGAATCTCAGCTCATTACTTGGGATGACATGCTTACTCTCTTAAGGGCAAATTTACAAAAGGCACAAGATAGAATGAAGACTCAAGCTGATGTAAAAAGGAGAGAGCTTTCTTTTGAAGTTGGGGATTATTATTTTTTGAAGATTCAACCTTATCGGCAAAGGAGTTTGTCTAAAAGGCGTTTTGAGAAACTATCTCCCAGATTCTTTGGTCCGTATCGCATTAAAAGAAGGGTAGGATCTATTGCCTATGAATTGGAGCTTCCTGAGGATGCTCGTATACACCCTGTATTTCATGTTTCCATGCTTAAATTGGCACGAGGCTACACTCCTACTTTTGCTATTCCTCCTTTACCTATTACTAAAGATTGGGAATATGATCTTCAACCACATTCGGTGATGTTCAGTCTGCTGGAGGTAAAGTTTTTGAGTTGCTAATTGAATGGAAGAATCGACCTAAAGAGGAAGCTACATGGGAGTCGTACGACCTTCTTGCTGCTCAATTTCCCTATTTCGGACTTGAGGACAAGTCCTGTTTTGGAGGGGGTAGTATTGATAAGCCTATTCAGGTTTATACCCGCCAACTACCTAAAGTTAAGACGAATGGTGGTGTGGATCAGCTGGAATTAATATTCCCCATGTGTTTAATTCGTATGCTGAGTTTAAGGGATAGTGAGAGGGTGGGAAGTTATTAGCATTTTCTTTTCCTTGTTTCTATTTTAGTATTTTTTGGCTTTGTTAATTTTTCTGTCTTGTTTTTTGTTTGAAATTACTCTTGTAATCGGAGATTTCCCCTCTCGAAATGGGATTAGCAGTCAAAATCCTCTATTTTGATTTGTTTCAATTTCAAGTTCTGATCATACCGTCTTAGGTCTTTAAGTTGTTTATGTTGATCAAGTTGTTTATCGTTGACACGAAGTTAAATAATTTTCTATTTTGTGTGCAATCAAAAGAGTAGATTGGTCCTTAAGTTATATTTTGGCCACTAAACATGTTTCAGCAATATCAGTCTTGCTATTATGGTTTCTTCGAATCCTATGTTGTTGGATCTGAATTATTTTCTAAGCTCATGAAGGAAACTATTAAGACAAAGTCATAAAGGGGAAAGAAAAAAAGGGCAAAAGAAGATATGAAGGAAAACAGAAAAATCGAAAAAGTAAAATAATAGAATGACGAAAAAATGAAATCACAAAAGAACCAAAGTGAGAATTCTCATAAATTTTAGAAAGCAGATGGTTTTACAAATGCCCAAATTAAAGGAATAAATATCATCACTGAACTATTGGAGAAGAGTGATTGTGATTTGAATAAACTACCTGTTTCCTCCACTAATCATGGTTGGTTGCATTTAATTTTATCATCTTTTCATGTGTTCTTTTTGAGGTAGTTAGTTCTAGCTTATACTAATCTTGCAAGATTATTTGACACCCATCAGGGAACTCATTAAGATTAGATTGTTAAAGTAGCATAAAAGTAGCATAAAGCATCTGATTTCAGCAATTCTGGTGAAAATGTTGTTTCAAGAGACCAAAATAATGGAATTCCTGCAACACTTGGAAGAGAAAACAATGCATTATAAGGGATTCTTCGACCCAAACAAAGTCAAACACAAGTTTTGAATGAAAAAAAATTGCAATCCAAATAGGCTTAATGGACTCCATCTTGGTCAAGAACAGTTTGCTCCAACTCTTGCAAAATCCATTCTTCTTTTTGGATCAAGAAAAAGTGAGATACAAGTGCTAAAATCAAGACAACAGCAAATTGAAAGTTTTGCAAGACCTATCGTGCCTCAAAGTCATGTGGAACATGAGATACCAAGTACATTTGTATCAAGAAACGTTGGTGTTTTAGGGCCTAAATCTCGTAGAAAACAGCAAGGACCAAGTTATTTGAACTTAGGGTATGTGTCCTGGTTTCAAATAAACCAAGCCCAACAATAAGTTTACCTGCTATTTCTATTTTAATACCCGTTTGTTATCTAGTATTAGAAATTTGAATCATTTTCTTCTTGTACATCTTCATTTACATTTCAGAAATACGTCCTTGGTTTATAAATAGGAAAAATATTTCATGTTAACACATAATACGATCTTACTTCTTAAATCATGGCTCCTGCAATTCAACCAACAGTTTATTTCATTTTTTTGTGGCTTTTCCCATTTTTAATTTTTTGACAATAAAAAACATAGAAAAATTCATGAGATGCATGATATACTCTAAGAAATTTTATAAATTCAGGAACTAACCTTAAGTCCTTAAACTGCATGCATATAATCTTGACTTTCAATTTTTACCACCATCTTAACCTGCCCACATCTCTCCCACCTGTATGATTGCGCGCGCGCACACACACATATACAGTATAAAAAACATCTTTAAGATCCAATAAGACTATAAAAATTCAATGATTTACAGTGATACCCGCATAAGGCTTTAGTTGCTTGGTGAATAATCTTTTTACCAAGGCCAAAAGTTGATATATTCAGGGATTCATCTTTTGCAATCCATAATCAAGAAACCAAAATATGAAGAACAAAGAAGAACAATGAAACGTATTTCTTTCTATTTGATGTGATCGACCACTTTACACACAACCATGGTTGGGTTTACGTAACCCTAACCACAATTAATAACTTTAAGTGTTGACATATAATACCCTTAAACATACTAAATATTACATAATAAACACAAAAAAACATACTTTAACCTATTGACCCAAAGGACCCATAAATTTTACTAACATGGATTAACATTGGGTGCTAACAAAAGTTACATGGCTGTCAAAATGCCATAATTTTATTTTTGTTAAAAAGCCAAATATACACCGTTACTTTATAAGATTATTGCATGACATTAGTTAATTTGCATTTTCATTTCAAGTGCCAGGCTGTTTAATATGCTATAAAAGCAAAAATATTTCTACCTACACTAACCAACAATCTTCTCTTTTTCCATTTGCATGTCATTTCTTACAACCAAAGCCTATGCTAGAAACCTTCACATATGAAAGATAGGTGACCCAAAAGAAGCTCATCTTGTCACTTTGCAAAATCAGCTAATAAACTCAGTTATTAACTTATTATGATTTTGATAATGAACCAAACAATTAAATATATCAAAAATGTTCAAAAAAAATCATGAATAACAATTGTTTAAGTATCTCATATAGGTAAATCAGTCTGCAACTTCCAAATTTTTGGACAAACTTATAGATTATTATTTCTATAGTAGATTTTTAGCCAAAAAAAAAAAAGGTTTCCCCATAGATTAAACATAAAAAACATTTATTTGGATTAGGTCAAGCTCAATTTTATACAACATATGCATGAATAAGAATTTAACAAAATCATCCAATTTTACACTATCCATTTTTTTCTTTAACTTCTTTACACATAACAATTTTGCGATAACTATCCAACTCAATTTATTTTGTATCAAAGACTTGACATCCAGTTTTTTCAGATTTGTACAAGACTATCCACAACCCACAAACATTACATGTGCTTCTTATATGTAAACCATCAAAAGTGCAGCTCTAACCCATGCACAATCTACGGTGTCAATCAACCTAGGGATAAGTGAGGGTGAGAGGTTGGCTTGTTTCTCTAAAAACATGAATGAAAATGTATTTAAACTAAATGGATAAGAAAATCCATCTACCTATTGAGATATGTTTATGAAAAAAAGGTTCAAGACCTGATTGAATATTGATAATTGTTCCATAGCAACATTGCCAACCAATGCTTCACCAAAAAAAAAATGTACGAGATCTGAATTATTGACATATATAAGCTTGGAGAGTGCACAAATTAAAGGTTAATTGTCCTGTGAATGCCATACAAACATGTAACAATAATATTTCTTATATAAATGATTCAAGATAGTATATGAATAATACCTGCATTCGACATTTCTTTTTCATAGCCCTTTTCAAATATAGGGATCTAAAAACATGCTACATTTTATAAAGGAAAAAAACCATACAACATGAATATATCATGATAAAAAAGCGAACCGCCATATACCTTACCTGAAGCCTACAAGCATGCATACGAAGTTTCTATACTGAACTTGAAGGGAATGTGTCACATGTAGTAATGGTATTTAGACTAAGGTTATCTTACAAAAACGCATGGATTTATGCCAAATGGATAAAATCCATATAGATAATGCTTACCTTTGCAAGATTAACTGATTTTACAACTCCATTAACTCTCTAAAAAACCACAACATATGACTTATGTTGTTCCTTAGCAACATGAACATCCGTCAAAATGTCAATAGAGCGCCTTGGTGTTAAGATACGAACAAGAGCATCTTCAATTGTAACCTGTAGTAGTTAGTTCAATTAAGTACAGATTAATTTACATCACAAATTTAATTAATGCGACAAAGGAGATACAAGGGAAAATAATATAAACAGTTAAACACTTTACAGAATTTAAACAACAAAGTATTATATAAATTAGGTTAAAACCAATGCCCTGCATAAATACATAAAAACTACATACGTACATACATATAAACTGCAAACATGAATATAAAACTGCATATGTATATTAAAAAAATTGCATACCTAGACTTAAAAGAAAGATCATGGTTTCAAATTTAAACTAAGATTTAAATCTATAGGTAATAGTATTTTGTTACTCATACTTGAAAATTTTCTGCTTCAAATGACACTATGACTTTCCTTTTTTCCATATTGTCTTGATTTTGAGCTTCTTTTAATCACTGCAATCATAGCCCAACTTCATTGCTAATATACGTAGCGTAACTGAATTACTAATTTGCGTAGCCAACTGCATTGCTAATCTGCAATATTAAAAAAATAAAATACTAAATAAAAAAATATAATATAATTTGGATTATAAAATTGACACTTATAACACTCAATTTTAACATAAAGAGCTTCCTTAATCAACTGCTAAGAAAGACTTAAAAGAAAAATAAGGCTTCTACCCATAATATGCATTTACCAATTAATTCAAATGATCTAAACTAACATCTCCAAAAAAACTGAAAATACCTAACACCACCGAGCATCTTAGTAGCTCATGAAAACCTAAATTGTATTCAATGATCAAATTGCTCTTTAATTCAATCCCTAAATTGTATTCAGTGATTAAATTGCTATAGTTTATGTTTCTTTTACACTTCCTTTTGTCACACTAAAGGTTACCACATAGTTGTTGCTGGTTTGGTGAGATCGTCAAACCGATCAGGATCGAATACGAAGTCCTACGAACTATCAACTACGTGCGGAATCCATAGTCAATATGTAGAAATACAAAGAACACAAGCAATTCAATAAACACCTCTTGTATTATCAACAAATGATTACAAGATCACAATTCTCACACAGAGAAAATACAGAGAGTTTATAACAATCTGTCAAAAGTTCTAACCAGATCTACAAACAAACCTACTATTTATAGATACTGGACCAGCGAACCTTTCAAAGGTAGCCGAACCTAAGGTTTGCCAGCCGAACCCTAAGGTTCGCTGGACGAATCCTTAGGTTCGCTAGACGAACCTATGAAAACAATCAAAAGGTTCGCCGAACCTTTGCCAAGCTATAGGTTCGCCGAAACTATCAACCCAATAGGTTCGCCAAAATGCTAAGGTTCGTGGGCCAGACGAACCTTAGGCACAACCTAGCCGAACCTTTCTACAAAATCAAAATAAATACAACTTTTGAATAGCAAACAATTACAAACATGTACTAACAAACTCCCCCTAAATGTTTGCTATCAAAATCTTCAATCTTTGCCTTCAACTCTATCTTCAACTCTATCTTCAACATTTTCTTCAACTCTGTCTGTTACTCCACTCGATTCCCCAACTTCTTCAACATCCATATTATCCACCACTCGTATAACAACCGAACGTGGTATCTTTGCCAACCTTTCAGCTTCAATTTTAGCAACTCTTTCATCTCTCTCCTTCTGAACTTGCATCAATTCAGTATAAAGGTAATTCACATTTTCCCACTTGCATCCTGAATGAATACCCAATGTATAGCACATTCGTGCAATATTTTGAAATTGAATTGCCATATCTTTGAAGCTCACTCCAAAATCATGATAACCATCTTCAGCATAAATCTTTGCAGTATCCAGAAAAGCAACATCATCCTGTGAACAATTAACAATCCAAATAGGATCCAGCAACCGAATAACCCTCCAATTATCATCTTGCTTCAAAAGAATAACACCTTCAGATGTTCTTTCATCATAGAACCAGAACTTAAAGTATGGATTCCAGTTCTGTTCCATCTTTCGTAGTCTTGGTCTTTTAAAAACATTTGGCTTCATATAGTCATGAAATCTTTCTCTGAACTGTGGTGATAATAAACTCCATCCAAATCGTGCTTCTTTCTTTAACAAGTTCTCAAAAATTTCATTGTGACGAGTCTGAATGGGCTTTATCATCTTTAATCTAGAAAGATCTTTACATTCAAATGCTGGAAGAGTCATCAAATCAGAAGCTTTGCCAAAGTATTGACATCCATCAGTTCGTTTAACCACATAACATCCTTTACCAGTTAAGCTTCCTGAAATGTTGTGAAAGTAACCATAACTAATAATCCTTCCAATCATTTTGGATATAGATCCAATCTTGAACTTTGTGGATTGTTTAGTTAGGTTTTCTGGATCTTTGTCTTCTAAAACTTCTCTCATAATCTTGAATATATGCAAATTATCAATGATGTACTTTTTCTCTTCTTCAATATCCTTCCACAAGTCTTTAAAAGTCTTTTCTTTAACAGGATCCAAAGTTTTTCTTGAAAAACTCCCAGCTTCAAACACTTTCTTCATAGTGTTTAAGTTCAACAACTCTTCATCAATGATATCTTTATCATAATCAGACAAATCCAGATCTTCTTCCTCTTCAAAATCAAACATTAAGTCATCATCATTTACTAAGAAATCTTGATAATCTTGAACTGAATAATCACCAATGATCTCTCCTTCTTCTATCTCTTGATAAAGTTGAACTTCAAGAATATTTCTCTGCAAGTCTATGTTAGAATTCATTTTAAACAAATCAAGGAAAGTAGGCAGAGAGTAATCAAGAATAGCCATGGGATGTTCTATTTCATCTAAATCTTCGAATTCAACTTCAGTACAATCCCTAGCCCTATCAGATGACACAGACCTAAGTGGAACAGCTTCAGAAGACACCTTTGAAGGAGAATAAACTACTATAGCACTTGAAACAGAATTCAACTCTCCAGAACCTCCAGTCACACCTCCAGGTGAAGACACATTGGTCTTAGCAGTTTTGGCCTTCTTCCTCTCATAAGGCCCTCCCCTGGCCATTCTCTTCATCTTCTTAGGCTTAGAAGACTCAAGCTCCTCAGGAATAAAGCTAGGATCAGCTCTTTCAGCCCTTTCTTCTTCAGCCTTTTGAACAAACTTCTTCTTCAATCTCCTCACCATTTGATTCCCTTCCTGAACCATCTCATACTCTGACTCAGTATCAGAAGATTCATCTTCATCATCACCAGCAACAGCAACCTCTATCTGCTTTTCAGACATATCAACCTCTAAAGGTTCCTGAGAACTCTGTTCTTGAGATGATTTAGCTTGAGGAGTGGATCAGGATGATTGACCAGTAGTTTTCATTGTTTGTTGCCTTGGAGGAGGTGGAGGTGGTGCTTGATCTTCATCAGCAGCAACTTCTTCATTGTCGGATCCTGAGTCAGCATGTCTCCAGGCATCCTCATCAGGAGCAACATAGTTTGCCCTGGCACAGTGACCAATCAGGTCTTTCTCCAGAACAGCATCTCCAGTCCTCTGATATACTCTAACCTGACCCAAACTGGAATCAGTCATATGTTTGAGTTTCAGAAGATCTCCTGCTTCCCTGGGTAGCAAGCCTTCGGGCGACCTCTCATCTATCAACATCTGTACGAATCTAGGATACATGTAGAACCTATCCTTAGCCTTCGTGATGTTGTCAGACATATATCTGAATATCATCCCAGAAAAAATTGAACGGTTTGTTCAATATAAGAGCAACCATAGCAGACCTCATAAGATCTCTGAGCTCGTCAAAAGTACCCTTCCTCATACTGATACAATGAAGTAATACATGAGCAAGAAACTTGTACTGCAACGGTAGCTTTCCCTTCTTCACAGAAATGGAATTATAAGCTCCAAAGTATCGGATGCGTAGAAAGCAACCCTTGATACACCTCTCTGGTATAAGTGTTATACCATCAGGTTCACCTCCAAACTGTAACACCCTCCTAATGTCAGCCTCTGATATCCGAATTGCTTGTCCAAGCACATTCGCATCAATCGCATAAGATTCATCAACTGAAATCACTCTAGCAGATTCCCAGAAACTCTGAATATGTGAACGATATATCTGACAGGAGTTGGAAATAGCATGATAAATCCTTGATCTCCTGAGAAACTCTATCATAGGCCTGAAATCTTGACCGTTCCTTGTTGTTGGATCTAGATAAGCACACACATTATGGTTGTCTCCGAAAGTTAGATTTGCCATATCTACAATTAGAAATAAAAACAATTAGAAACAAAATTAATCAAAAATTAACAAAAATTAAAAAATTAAAAAAATTTCTAAGTAGACCAGCGAACCTATTCCCCTTAGACGAACCTAATGCTAGGCGAACCTAATTCAGACGAACCTGTTAACCAGACAAACCTTTTGAACGAACCTTTGATGAACGAACCTTATCATGAACGAACCTTCTGATGAACGAACCTTCTGATGAACGAACCTCAGAATGAAGGAACCTTCAAATGAACGAACCTTGTTGGTCAGACGAACCTTTACCAAAAGGTTCGGTTCTTTTGAAATCCATAGGTTCGCCACGAACCTATTACATTCAGACGAACCCTCAAGGTTCGGCGAACCTTTGTTCATTCGACGAACCTGTTCATCAGCGAACCTTTTCCAGATTTCAAATCAAAATTTAAAAACTTTGAATCTGATAATAAAAATCATACACCCAGGTTCGAAACATGCCGATGAACAACATTAATGAAAATGGTTTGTCCAAATTTTTAGATTTTAATCACTTTTAAGTCCAAAAACAGATTCGATATTAAAAATCCTAAAACCTCTCAGATCTCTCAAATTAACCGGTCAAAATCAGAAATTTTTACCTAGAAATGTTCAGCAGATGATTCTGAGTCTAATGATATCAATGAAAAAGTCTAGAAGGTCCAAAATCGAAAATCTAAAAAATCAGTCTTGCAAGTTCGCGACTTAGAAATCTGATAAGAGTGACGAACCCTTCTGGCGAACCCTGTATATATATATATCACGAACCTTTTCAGACGAGCCTTTCACGAACCTTTGCTGCGAACCTTTTGCAGCGAACCATTTGACCGAACCATTTCAAACGAACCTAATTAACGAACCTAGTCAGCGAACCTAGCTAACGAACCTAGCCAGCGAACCTAACCAACGAACCTTAATCAACAAACCATTTCAGCGAACCTTCTCAAACCCAGACGAACCTTTTATAAAATTTGAATTTTTCTTTAAATTTCAAAACAAATTCATGTTCAATCATTTCAAAGTCAAACAAATAATCAAAAATTATTGATTTAACATCAGATGAAAAATTAAAATCTTTTTGTAATTTTTCAAATTTTTAGAACAATTAAACTACAATTTTAACAAAAATAACTATCCTAAAAATAAAATCTTTTTGTTTGAGAAAGATCCTGACATGAGATCATATTATTTTACAATTTTCAACATATCTGTTTGTATTATTTCAAATATTATCTGCAAATTACAAGTCTAAGATGATTGTCAGTATACTTATCCTTTTAAATTTATCACTTAGTCTAGAAATCAGTTTAAAACAAGATTATGAGAACACTTTATAATAATCCATTTACTTGAACACATCCCCGATTTGTAAATAACTGATCAAACATAAATGTTCTCAACCTTATAATTTCAATTTTAACTAATCTGATCATGCAAAAATAAAGCAGAATTTCTTTTTGAAAATAACAAAATAGAAAACAATTTGAAATTGTTCAAAATCTTGGAATCAAGGTTGATACTTACGTATGCTCAAATGATCCAGAAAATGAACGAAACAATAATTTAAGATTAAGCTTTTAACAATCAGTTCGATATTTTCATATACGCAGAGATTGTCCAAATCTTTATCAGAACCAAGAAAACAAATTGAATTGTTTAAAGCTATAACAATCAGGTCGATACGTAAGTATACGCATAGAATGTTCCAGCTTTAAACTAAAATAAAAGAAAAAAATAAAATCAGAATTTCTTTTAAAAATTAAACACATGATCAAACTAGAACTTTGACTTTTTGTTCAAGAACATTTTGTCAGAAAAATTACCACTCTTTCAGGACAAAACTAAGTACTGCATTCTAAGCATCTGTTTCTTATAAAATATAATCAAAACTTTATTTAAACTTATCCTGACTAAGTTATAAACCTACTTCCATATCATACTTAATACTTGTAATTATTTATTAAAATTTTTAATAACACATACAGATATGTTTCCAAATGCAAATAATGTGCTATCATTTCTCATTAGGTCGAATCAATTTCTCAGATTTTTAATTTTTTCATGTTTTTGTATTTTTGATTTTTTAATGTTTTTGTATTTTTCAAAATTTTCTCCCCCTAAAAACAAAAACACAAAAGAAAAAAAATAAAAATATGATGTTAATTCAATAAAAAATGATTATGAAGGAAATTGATTCTTGATTACCTCACCCATGACCCTGATCCCATTCAATTTGAGTAAATACTCAAAACGTTGTTTGTCAAAGGCCTTGGTGAGAAGATCTGCCCTTTGCTCGTCTGTGTGTATCTTCACAACATCAATCAGTTTCTTTTCATAGCAATCGCGTATGAAATGAAACCGAATGTCAATATGTTTGGAACGTGAATGATACACTGGATTCTTGGTAATTGCAATGGCAGCCTCATTATCTACATGAATCGGGGTAGATAACAAGTTCAGTCCATAGTCTCTCATTTGTTGTTGTATCCACAAGACTTTGGAACAACAACTGGCAGCAGCTACATATTCATCTTCACATGTAGATGTAGCAACAGATGTTTGCTTCTTACACTGCCATGAGACTAATCTCTCCCCCAGAAACTGTGCACCTCCAGTAGTTGATTTGGAATCAGTCTTGCATCCTCCATAGTCTGAATCACTATAAGCATGGAAGGTATAGTTATCATCCTTAGGATACCACAGACCGGTGTCTGGTGTACCCTTCAGATAACGTAAAATCCTCTTGACTGCAATCAGATGAGAAACTTTAGGCTTTGATTGATAGCGAGCACAGATACTTGTAGCGAATACAATATCCGGTCTTGAGGCTGTCAAATACATTAAACTCCCGATCATTCCACGATATAATGTAGCATCAATTAACTCCCCATTAAGATCAGGCTCAATCCCGTGATTGGGCTGAATGGGCGTGGAAATGGGTTTACAATCAGGCATGCTAAACCGTTTTAGCACATCTTGAATGTATTTGGTCTGATGAATAAAAATGCCATCATCAGTCTGATCTATTTGTAAACCCAAAAAGAACTTAATGTCTGACATAGCACTCATCTCGAACTTCTCAATCATAACCTCTTTAAATTCCAAGAACAACTGTTCATCAGTAGACCCAAAGATGATGTCATCTACATAGATCTGAACAAGGAGAATGTCCTTGTCCTTTTCCCGATAAAACAGTGTTTTGTCTATCTGACCCCTCTTGAACCCGTGTTCAAGAAGGTGAGTCGAGAGAGTCTCATACCAAGCTCGAGGAGCCTGTTGAAGACCATACAGTGCTTTGTCAAGGATAAATACCTGATCCCGGTGGATCGGATCCTCAAAGCCCGGTGGCTGACAAACATACACTGTCTCTTTCAAAGACCCATAAAGGAATGCAGACTTAACATCCAGTTGAAACACTTTAAATTTCTTGTGGGCAGCAAAAGATAGAAATAATCTAATCGCTTCAAGCCGCGCCACAGGTGCAAATACCTCGTCATAATCAATTCCTTCTATTTGTTTGAACCCTTGAACAACCAAACGCGCCTTGTTTCGAACAATCACACCTCTATCGTCTCGCTTACACTTCAACACCCACCTGGTGCCAATCTTCTTCTCACCTTTTGGCAAATCCACTAAATGCCAAACTCCCAGTTTCTGAAACTGATTAAGCTCCTCTTACATGGCCTCCACCCAGGCAGGCTCACGCAGGGCTTCAGTTACAGATTTAGGCTCAATCTGAGAAACAAATGCAGAATGCATCCATAACTCTTGAGTCCCATGATTTCGCTCCAGCTCAACGTACAAACTCTCCTCGTTTGAAACTTGCCTTCTCGTCTGTACTCCAACAGACGGATCTCCAATAATCTGCTTCACAGGATGATTCACATGAACTCTGGACACTGGCACTTGCGGGACTCCAACACCATGATCAAGATTTGTGATATTCTGATCTTCATCTTGATCTTGAGAAACGGCATCTTCAAAAATATCCTGATCATCCTCCGATGACCAGTCATCATTATCTGCTTCAAAAATGCCTTCCTCAGTTGGATGATTATCATCAACCTGATGAGAAACTCCTTGATCTTCAGAATTTTGTAAGTCATATAACATCTGCAAAGAAATTTCATCATCAGTAACATTAGGAGACAAATTAAAAGACTCGAAAAGTTTATCATAATCGAATAACCAATTTGGACCTTTGCCTTCAGGTATAGGTGTATGTCTTTGAACATCCACATTATACCAGAGTTCCACAACACCAGTGCGTTTGTTAAACACACGTTTGTTGGGAAGGCTATAGCCCAGAAAGAAACCTTCTTCAACCTTAGAGTTGAATTTAGCATCTTTCTTGAGCATGGTACAAGGAGCCCCGAAAGGTTCCAAGTGTTCCAAATTTGGTTTCCGATTCTGAAGAAGTTCATAACAAGTCTTGTTATGTCGTTTGACAATCAGCACTCGGTTGAGAGTGAAACAGGCGGTCGCTACAGCTTCACTCCAGAAAGTAATGGGCAGCTTCGAATCAGCGAGCATCGTTCGAGCAGACTCTATCAATTTACGATTCTTCCTTTCAGCTACACCGTTCATCTGTGGTTCATACGGTGCACTAAATTGCTGCTGGATGCCCTTTGAATCACAAAATGCTTCCATGTTCTGATTCTTGAATTCTGTCCCATTGTCTGATCGAACTCGCCTAACCCTCAACTTGTACAAAGTCTCCAATCTGTTTACTAACAAAACAAAATTTTCATAAGTTTCAGATTTAAACTTTAAGAACATTACCCATGAAAATCTAGAAAAATCATCGGTCACAACAAAACAATATGATTCACCACCGATACTCTTCACATTAATCGGTCCAAACAGATCCATGTGAAGTAGTTCCAATGGTTTATCAATAGAAAACACTGTTTTGGACTTATGTGACCTCCTTTTCTGTTTACCCTTCTTACAGGAAACACACACATCAGGTAATTTGAAATGTTTAACAGGTACACCATCAACCAAGTGATTGTGTACAAGATGATTCATCTTTCTGATGTGTATATGACCCATTCGTCTGTGCCAAGACCGAGTATCCTGCTCTGTGGCCTTCGACACCAGACACGTCTCAACTTTGTTTACCGTCTCCGCATTAGCCATGTCTAAAACATACAAATCTTTACACCTGTCAGCAGTCATCAAAATCCAGTCATCTGGAATCTTAATTCCTTGTTTGAGCACATAGCATTTCTTATCATCAAACAAAACCTTATAACCTTTATCACTTATCTGCGACACACTCAAAAGATTATTAGTTAACTCCTTGCAGTAATTCACATTGTCAAAGGAAACTTTACCATTAGTCAAACTACCACTCCGGTAATCTGACCACCTTTGTCACCTGCAAAGTTAACATAACATCCGTTCATCTCACGAAAATCTTTCAACAAACTGATCTCTCCTGTCATGTGCCGTGAACATCCACTATCAACAATCCATCGACTGTTGATATGGCCCGTGAATGCCACCTGCACAATAAATTAAAACAAAAATGATCAGTACCAAAAGGGATGACTCCCGCCATTCCGGCGTTGAGTCTCCCCGAACAGCCTCCTGCCCTTCGATCTCGATGAACTACTTGAAGACTCTTCTTTCAAGTATTCATCCTTCCTCACAAAAAATTGATCATCTGACCTGGGTCTAAATTTCCAAAAAGAATTAGACTTAACATTTTGTTTTGAAAATCTTTTAGAAGGAAAATTATCATAAAATTCATCATCAGATGATGATGACCTTTTCAAAACCCTTTTACCTTTTTGTTGATTTTCAAAAAATTTCTTTTATGAACCTTGTCCTCCTTGACCCAGACACACTCAGGATCAAATTTTCTGAGTATTCTCATCTCCTCTTCACTAGGCTTTACCCTCCTAGGACTCCCACCAGAATGGATCACATTACTGTCATTAACAGAAGTTTTCTTCTTGACCTTGTGATTTGGACAATTGACTGAAATATGTCCTTTTCCTCCACAAGTAAAACACTGTCTTGTTTCACGTGGAGTAAAAGTATGAAATCGGTTACAAGTATCCAAATCACATTCGGCAATGACATGACCCACTTTCCCACATCTGTAGCATTTCCTTGATGACACAGTCTTTGGTTTTAATTCATCACACCTCTTAGATGAACCCAAATATTTGGATGCTACAGATGGAGATAAAACCTTATTTTTCAAACCCGTAACTTTAGTCTTGACATTCTTTTGATAAATCTTTGACTTGCCCTTGTTTCCATCCCCACTTTGATTAACTTTTTCACCAACTTTGATAAACTTCTTGTCAATCTTTTTAGAAAATTTCTCTTGTTTTTGACAAACTTTGCTTGACTCTCCTTTTTGTGTGGTAGAAGACTCAACAAACACAATTGGCTTTAGAGTAGAATTAGTCTTGACTTTTAGATTTGGTTTGAAAACAGACTTTTGTTTAGCCACTGTTTTCCCAGCTGATTTTACTTCAGATTTTGGTTTCTGGAAAACTGGACTCATCTTCTCAACATTTTTAGCTTGTTGATGACCAATCATTCTTAGAATATCCTCTGGATATTCTAAATCAGTGATGTCCTCAATGATAGGAGCATCATTATCAACAAATTCACTCTCATGAGATGATGAACTTTCCATATCCTCAGACACTTGATCAGACACACTTTCCTTTAAAGAAACTGGATTAACTTCCAATTCTGGATCAAATTGTGGTCTTGATACATAACTTTGAGGATTTGGCACAACATGAAAACCAATACCAAAATTATCACGGGAAGATCTTTGCATAGCCGCAAAGTAATCAATGACATATGCTGAATTCTGGTAGTTTTCAAGCTTGGCTTTGTTCAACTCAGCTTCAGATTTTGCAGCTGATAACTCTACTTTCAACTTCTGAACTGAATCCAAATGCACAGAAACATCATGATTATTCTGTAAAACCTTGATTTTCAAATCTTCGTTTTCCTTAGCAAGATCAATTATCTTTTTGTCAAATGCTTTTTCTTTTGAAATCAACTTTTTGTTGGCTTCTGTGCATTCTCTCAAATCAGAAGTTAACTGAGAGTTCATCTCTTTCAATCTATCAATCATCTCAAGCAGATCATTATGTACCTCATTAACTTCATCAACCTTCTCTTTTCCTTTGCTAGATTCTTCTTCCAATGAAGCCATAAAAGCACCCATAAGATCTTCATATTGTTTACCCCAGTCATAGCCCTCATCAGCTTGACTTACAAGAGCTTTAGAAGATGATTCTCAGATTTCTCTTTCTTTTTTGATAATCTTCCTTAGGCTTGAATGGATTCAGATTTCCCTGCTTCTTGGGATTCTTGCACTCTCTTGCAAAATGACCATGTTCACCACAGTTATAACACTGGGTAGATTTTGGATTGAATCCAAACTTTGTGTTCCGGTCAAAAGTGAATTTCTTCCCAGTCTTCTTCTCATATCTATTAATTCTACGAATAACACTCGCCAACGCCCACTGTGTATCTATCAACTCCATCTCATCCTCATCAATCTGTGCATAATCTTCAAAAGTCAGATTTGCATTTCCAATTCTACCAGCCACCTGCTCATCATAAGCACTCACTACACATGACAAAATAGACATATGGTCTTTAACTGCTTCAACTGTCACTTTTCCCAAATTTGTTGTGTTAAGCTGAACTGGAGGTGGTGTAGACTCAGACTTTTTCTCATTGATAGGACAGTGTGAACTAGAACTTGTAGGCACCGAAGAACTCTGAGTAGATTCAGAAGTTCTAGACACGAAAGCAGTCTGTATCTTCGCAGATGCAGCAGGAGGTGTAGCAACTGAACCACCATACAAGGAAGGGTCTTGAGTGACATTTACCCGTCTTGCTTTACGTTTGTCCTTCATTTCTTGTTCCTCCAGTTTCTGAATAAACTCTACCAATGTCAATCCAGGTAGGTTTTCTCTCAATATGAGCACCAAGGAGTTCCATTTATCAGGTAATGCATCAGCCAAACAATCTATCTTCTCATCCTCTGAATACTCAATGCCATATTTCCTCACTTCAGTCAACAAGTGTCTGTATCTGGTAATTAAGGCATCTAAAGTTCCATTTCCGATGATGTTGAAATTCTCAAACTCCTTTCTGATGTCAGTAGCCTTCATTTTCTTCAGATTGGTGTTGCCTTCAGCTCTTGCCTTTAATGCATTCCAAAGACTGTAAGCAGTCTTGTGTTCATCAAACTGATGCAAAATTTGATTGGGAATGGCTTGACTCAATGGAATGGAGTCATACTTTTTCCTTTCATCTACATCCAATCTTTCCAAGAGTTGAAACAAATCAGTACCAACTACCCTTGGTCTCTCATAAGGAGATAAAATTCTTTCCCATAAGTTTGTATCTGTGCCATTGAGATGAGTCTCAAATCGTCCTTTCCAGTTGTCATAATCAGCTAAATCCAATAGCTTTGGCACTTTATTTGTACTGCCCACTTCAGTCTCACTGATTAAGATGCTCTGAAGTTTGGAATTCTGACTTGCCATCGCTGCGTACATGTCAGACATGATTTCAGAAATGTAAGCAGCGAACCTTTTCCAAAATAACCCTAGCCGAACCTCAAACGAACCTCAGCCGAACCTCCAGACAAAATTTTGTCTTAGCCGAACCCTCAGACGAACCTCAGCCGAACCTATGGACTAAAATTTGTCTTAGCCGAACCTTCAGGCGAACCTCAGCCGAACCTATGGACAAAATTTGTCTTTTGAGCAGCGAACCTTTGAGCAGCAAACCTTTGAACAACGAACCTTGAAACTCACGAACCTTTGCACAGACGAACCAAGAAACTGGCGAACCTTTAGTTCAAGCGAACCCTCAGCCGAACTATGAACAGTAAGCAGCGAACCTCTGCCAAACTATCACCCAAACTTGCCGAACCTTGACAAAACCTTTGCCGAACCTTCACCGAACTATTGCCGAACCTCTGCCGAACCTTCAGCGAACTATCAAACGAACCCTCTGAAAAGCCTTCTAACAGCGAACCTTTGTCTTCAGCAAGTCACAAGTTCGTCCCACGAACCTGTAGCGCAGATTTTGAAATTTTTGGGCGGGAAACCTTCCAAAACTTCAAAAAATCCTTCCAAATGTCTTCAAATCTTCAATTGCTTGTAATTCAACAACAATTGATGATGAAAACATTATCAAATCACCAGAAAATCAATCAAGAAGAAAGAATTTGATCCATCAAATGTCTTCAAATCTTCAATTGCTTGAATTCTTTGAAATTGTAGTGTAGAACCTCACCAAACGCTCTGATACACCACTGCTGGTTGGTGAGATCGTCAAACCGATCAGGATCGAATACGAAGTCCTACGAACTATCTACTACGTGCGGAATCCATAGTCAATATGTAGAAATACAAAGAACACAAGCAATTCAATAAACACCTCTTGTATTATCAACAAATGATTACAAGATCACAATTCTCACACAGAGAAAATACAGAGAGTTTCTAACAATCTGTCAAGAGTTCTAACCAGATCTACAAACAAACCTACTATTTATAGATACTGGACCAGCGAACCTTTCAAGGTAGCCGAACCTAAGGTTTGCCAGCCGAACCCTAAGGTTCGCTGGACGAATCCTTAGGTTCGCTAGACGAACCTATGAAAACAATCAAAAGGTTCGCCGAACCTTTGCCAGGATATAGGTTCGCCGAAACTATCAACCCAATAGGTTCGCCAAAATGCTAAGGTTCGTGGGCCAGACAAACCTTAGGCACAACCTAGCCGAACCTTTCTACAAAATCAAAATAAATACAACTTTTGAATAGCAAACAATTACAAACATGTACTAATAGTTGTCTTTAATATTTTCATTGCATTAGTGGTCTAGCAATCAACGTACCAATATCAAAAGAGGAACGAACAATTTACCTATTGTTTTAGTCAACTCTTCAAAAAAAAAAAAATGCATCGTTCACCCAGGCACCAACGATGCTTCCGAAAAGCGATAACTATTGTAACATCAGTGTTCAAACCATAGTCGGAACAGTAACGTGTACAATAGATCAGGTACGAACTATGTGTATTACATGTGTATTACTTATCATTTGACGTTCAACATGAAACTATTACAAAACGATATCAGAATCCGGTTGAGAACTCATGGTTTAACAGTCAGAATCATGTCTGACAATGTAAACTTTTCATGTGAACATTAGTTAGAATTTTATTATGTATAAACGTATGTGAGATTTACAGAACAAAACAATAATGGACGTCGTTATATGAATATTAAATTAACGGATTATTCGTATAGGTGACGATCTGTACGAATATATCTGTGAGTTAAACGTTTTGAATGATGTCCAATAATTAGAAATTCAAATCGAAATGTATAGTTATCGTCGTGTTCGTACGGGTGACGATCCGAACGAATACGAACGAAGACTGTGCGATTCGATCTAACAAATAAATTAAACGTTTTTAGAAATTTAAAAATAAATAAAAGATAAGTACTTAATTTATTAGGAATTACCACCTAATATAATTAATAAAATCTATTTTAAAAATAGTAACGTTTCGTTACGAAAACGACCGAGAACCAACGTTTAATCGCGAAACCGAGCGGAACCGAACTAGCCCGAACGCGACCGAGCATGAAACTCTTCGAACAGTGTGGCCAGTGCTACAGTAGCAGGGTCCAACTCATGAGCAGGTGGTGGCGGAGGAGGAGGTGGAGAGGAGGTAGATGCGGAGGAGAGTCAGGTGGTGTCGGTGTCGAAGAGTGCGGTGCAAAACGTTGTGGTGGTAGTGGTAGTAAAGCTGGTGGTCTTCTTGGCGGCATTCTGATCATAACCGAAAGGAAATCGGTTAGTGCAGTGATCAGACGCAGAAGACATATGCAAATAGAGTTCTATGTTGTATGATCTCTACATGAGGGTCCCTAGGTTAAAGTCTAGGCCAAACTGTTTAAGTAATATGACCTATATTTCTCTATAACCATGACTCTGATGATACCAATCTGTCACACCCTGAGCCGGCGGGCTGGATTGATTTTCCCGTTGGGCGGAAAGTTCTCGGGGCGCGATATCGTTTGATAATCGAAATGATCAGATTGTTTGCATAGCACATGATATATAAATGAGAAATGTTAATCATGACAATGATATAGAATTACAAAGTTAAATTACATTGTTACTCATAATTTAACTAAATAAATCTATCCAAAAGAATCAATGAGTTTCTATCTTGTAACTGTATAAGATCTACAAAAGATGATTCATTGTTTTGTCATTCCAAAATATGCTTGACACAAAATGTAGCTAGGTCTTCTAAAAGTCTACTAGCTATTTTCTTGAATACGGGTGACTAAACATGTTCGTCACCTGAGAAAACATGCATTTAAACAAAGTCAACACTAGGTTGGTGAGTTCATAAGGTTGATAATTGAAAACATTGAAATGTTCACATACACAGTCACAACGTCATACATGTTATTTGTAAGTTGTTTGATTCACCCGTTAACACAATGGCCTCTCCATAGTTATATTCACTAGTAGTATATCATACTATTAGATATGCATATATATAGGGCATATGTAGGGGAACAAGCCAGCCAACATCCCACCACATACCTAATAGAACTTAACACCACTTGCAGTACAACTATAGATTCCCATTATCATTCCACTTGTTCATCCCGTTTGATATTCACCCATTGTATCATATGTAGAATAATATATCGAGAGGGTTTAGTTATCAAACCGAAGTATTGATACACCCTCAATGTTAAGAAAATTAGATTAATTTAATCTAATTCTTATTATTATTTTATTACTTGTGGGGTTAACTATTAATCACTTTTTAAATAATAAGAGTGTTAGTTAACCAATTGATATTTGTTCTCAACTTGAAGTGCATAGAGCATAAAAGGAATCCATTGCAATCCTCACGTAATCAGATTACAATGCATCCAATTTACCTCTACCACCTGTATTCCCATAGGCCTCATCGAAACTATTACTAGTATATGACATGAGAAAAATAAATTCTGCAGTCTACTAGTCAATAGGAATCGATGGTTAATTACAATTTATAACTGCTGATTAATATCACCATGTGTCGTTTACCAGACCCTGACTGTTCGTCGCCCTATCACCGGTCATACGTTACGGCCAATGATCAATACGATCAACATACCAGCCCTACAAGCTGGAGGTTTGTCAAACCTATGGTACCACTATGCTCTCGTCGGTTTAGTCACGTCAAACTAACTGGTCAGTGATTTGTGTAAGGGACTTACAATGATCAACTTGAATACATGGAACATGATTGAAATGATATAATACATACAGTTCAATAGCAATCAATTGTATCGTGTGTTCACTAATGTTGTGTGTTCTCAATGTTGTGTGTTCTCGTTGTTCTTAACAAAGTTATATAAGATCTGGTCTTATTAAACTATGTTGGTTGTTGTATGAATGATGTTGTTATCATGAAAGTACATTATCATGATTATCATTCCTGTTGTTCCATATGGTCACCCTGTTGTTGCTACAGTGTTGTAAGAGTTAGTCTTACTACACATAGTCGACTCAGGCGGTGGATGATACTTGTTTCGTGTTATCTTGTAGTATGCACCGAGTTATAAGCTGAGTGTTATAGGAACTTGTCCTATTACACTTAACTAACTCCGGTGATGAATGATATTCTTAGATATATTATCTTCATATCATTCATGTTTGTTGTTGTCGTCATCATGTTCATCTGTGATAATCTCAGTGTTTGCTCTTGTAAGAATAATTAATTGTTATAAGATAAAATCTTACAACTACATTATTCTATTGTGTTGATGATTCATGAAGTTATATTATCATGTTCATCTTAGTCGTCTCTGTCATGTGATGATCATACAAGCATGCATACAATGATATGCGATAATAAGTCAAGCAATATTATCTAAATCAAAGTATAAGCAATATGTTGAACTAAAACTTTTAAATAAATAAAAGATTTAGCATGTTTCTTAGCCCCGAGAGTTTAAAATCAGTTAATATTATAAAAGGGGCATATGAACTCACCTTGTAATAGTTGTGGTTGACTTAGTCTAAACAAGAATGCACGCGCTCTTTTTTGTACTCGTTGTTGTATTCACGATCCTGTATTGATTTCATGTTGTTTGTAACTTGTAAGTATAAGTTATAGAGAATTGTGTGCGTGTATGTGTTTGCCCTAAAGTTGGCTAACACTCATAGGTCTTGATCACTATTCGGCCTTGGTTCATTTGTTTTAGATTATACTTACACTAAATCAAGTTAGATTGAGTTTAGCATATCTCGTTATTTGCTTTATGTTTAAATTGATGTGAACCTTGTCGTGATGTGAAATCTTGAAACCTATTATAATTTTATAAGTACAAAACTTAGGTTTTAGATTAAAGGTTGTGAACCCTCAGCATCTTGTAAAGAATTTTGTATGATCCTTGTTTAATTTGCCTAAACACCTTTGAAATCGCTTGATAACATTTTTAAAAGACAAGGTTTAGGATTTATGAAATTCATTAACCCTAAACCCCACCACCTTTGTAGTAAAAACAACCAATGCATGTGTTATCTTAAATGAGTTGGGTTAAGGTGTGACACCCTGCAATTTCAGGTAAAATTGCAACTCTTACACTCTATGTATTTCACATTCATACTTGTTGCAATTCATTTAATTATGTTTGATTAGATGAGCCAAACACACACAACTGCGAAATGATAGTTCGAGGAACTATCAAATCGTATTGCACATTGGTTTGGAAACAAGGGTGGCAAATACAAACACGAAACAATAATTCGGGGAATTATTGGATTGTGCAATACATGTTGATTATGGTTAATCAAGCATGGAAATTGTTCGTAACAACGAACGCAAACGATCACCGATAATTCGAGGAATTATCGAAACACACACGAGTCTCACGAACGTTGGTGAACAAACGATTGAATGAAATTGAGTCACACATGACCGAACATTAGTAATCAAGGTCAAACGATGTTAAACGATGAGTTATAAGCGTTAAATAATCGAAAAACGGATCGAAACGATGAAATTGGGCTTATTGGACTTGCCTGGAGGCCCAGGCGGTACGCCCCGACCCAGACTCAGGGACACAGGCGATACGCGCGGGAGAAGGAAATCTGATCCAGATGAGAACCATCCGCGCGGTACGCCTAGACTCGGTGCGCCACGTCAGGCGGTACGCCTGACAGTAAAATCGCTGAAAATCTCTTAAAAGCCACAAAAATGATACCTACTCTATTTTCACTCATTACCCACATGCAAATACTCGGCCATTTCCTTCCCCAACCAGCTACTACCTGCAATTGTCACCCATTGGAATCCATTGGAGCTCCCATACTTGAAGATCGATGCTAGGAACTCACAAGAAGCTTGAAGGGGAATATTGGTGGGCTTGAAGATCGTCAACATCACTTTGTTTTCTACAAATCATTGTTGTCCAGAAGCAACTAGAGCTGCTACAAACATCTTGTGCGATTCTAGAGCATCTAAGGTAGCTTTATATGTTTATTTATGGATAGATCGTACATGCAAGGGCTAAAAACCCACATGCAAGTGAATTTGGTCACATGCAACTCCAATCCACTCACATGCATGAATTTTTAATGGGTCTAGAGTGTTTATTGATATATTTTGAAATAGATTGATGATAGAAATCATCTAGGATTGGGTTTTGTTGATTTGATAATGATTTTGTAAGACTTGCCATAAAAGGAAACTTTTATGATGCATGTTGTAGATTTGGATGATCTAGACATGTTAGACATGTCTAGATGTTGTCAATTGCATATTGAAGTGTTTAGAAAACACACTTGGGTATTTGATTTTGTCAAAAACATGGTTTGTAGAAGCTTACTAAATATGGAAACTTTTAAAAATCAAAAGAGAGCTTTTGATGTTACGAATGTTTTGATGATTTGTGATCCTTCTGATATGTTTAAAAATGATTTTCTAAGCATATTGGAAACTTCGATTTTGAAAACGGACATTTAAACGAGTACTTTTAAATAAGGAAACTTTATTTGGGGCAAACTCCATAAATGGTACTTTATGCACAAACAACTTATTGTCAAGTGTTTACATACGTTTTTAACAAACATACTAGAGTGATTTGTTTACAAATGGGATTTCATAACCATACTTTCCAAAAATAGAAAAACTTTCTAAATAAAGAAGTTTCCCCGAAAAGGAAACATTACAATTTTCAAAACTTTCTTTTGTGAAAGCATCATGATTGGTCATAGGAATGCGTGTTGGTATCTTACTTGTATTAAGACACATAAACACCACCAACGTGTCACCAACGATTCGTCGAGTCAAACACAAGTCAACACACACACCACTCGGTTGAGCACACCGACACTTGGAGTTGTATGGGATACAACACACCACAAAACACATACTCACACCTATATGGTTATAGTGCTTACTAGCAGGTGCTAGCATTCGCGGACGCGAACACTTTACACACCGGAACTGCTTTAACAGGTGAGTTCACGGCCTCTTTTTACATTTTCTACCTTTGGGGGGAGAAAACATTGCATGCAACTGTTTTTGAACAACATATACATTTACTTTGGTTACATTTGTACATGCTAATATCGCATATGCATATGTGCGGCATTCATCCACAAAACTGATAAGTCCTCATTAAACACACTCGAACCGTTAATAGCACGTTGCGCTTAGCGTGGTAATTCTGAATAGTACTATTTAGCTTGACAAGCCCCACTGTTGCGCGCCATATGGCCTCCCCGACTGGAGGTCGGAACAGTGCACAATGACCAAACAACATTGCCATATCTTGGATGGATATGGTGGGAGGCAGCATGTTAGCTTCTGTTGTGAACCCGCCTATGGTATAAACTCATATTAACTAGCTATCAATGAAATTGCATTGTATTGAAATGTAGACCTGCAAAGCACTTTCTTTAAACATTTGATGTTTATTGCTGACATAAAACCTGTGCTCTCACTAACCTTGGTGTTGACCCTTTACTCGCATGTTTTCTCAGGTAGCTA